>JAPYYV010015641.1:0-24770 GCA_030522625.1 Copidosoma aretas
GGGGGGGTCTTTTGTTTCGGCTCGCGATCGCGATGATCGTACGATTTCGGGGCATCGCGCGGGAGCGCGCGTCGGGCTTCTCGTCGGATCGGACTCGTCGAGCGCCAACCCGAAGCGGCTTCGACGGAGAGCACGCGCGCACGGTTTATCGTGCAACGCGCGACGAAAACCCCCGGCCGCCGATCGAGCCGCACGGGAGGGCCGTGACGGCAGCACCGTTTTCGACCGACTGCCGCGCTGTTCCGAAACGAGCAGCTTGTACATCGTTCGGATAACGCGGCCGGCAGTGTATACTGTACAGCAGAGCGGGCCGAGTCAGGTATCGGACATTGTAAATTCGAGCCGCTGGATATTGTATTTTGAAAAAGCACGCTCTCTCCCTGCGGGGCGGTGGCGCGCGGGGGGGGGGGGGGGGAGAGGAACCCGCGCAGGTGATAAATGCGCGCGAAACGATTTTTCGGCGGAACACCTGCGGGTGAAACGCGCCCGGCGGCCGATGAATTACGCGCGCAGCGGTTCTCGGGAGCCGAAATATCGCCCCTCTCTCACGCTGGGCCGTGCAGGGTATTGTGCCGTTGATTCGACCGCGCGCTCCCCCGGGCCGGTGTCGAAATATGATCGCGCCGACGCTCAACGCGGCCGTCCGGGTGGAGAACCGTGAATCTTCCTCCTCATCCCTTTTGCACAACGTATTGTTACGATGGAGCTCGTTGCGTTCGGAAGCTGTTGGCCGAAAATCCAAAACGCTCCGCCTATCATGATTCGTACGCACTTTTCGCTCAACACGTCGCGCGGCGCTGTGCGGACAAAAAAGCTCACTCGGGCGGCTGCACTGCACGGCCGAAAAACGAAAAAAACCAAAAATGACAAGAGCATCGGCGGCAGCGAGAGCGTGTAACGCCTCGAAAACACGCATTCATCGTTCCTCCACCCGTACGCGCACTCGCTGCTAACTGGTGATTAATTGTACAGCGAGGGCGCGATTCATAATGGGGCACCATCAATCTCGCGGGCCGCATCGGCTCGGTGTCCAGATGCGCGCGTGTGTACGCGTCGCGCTGGACGTTGCGCGCTGTTGCAGCGGCGACGCGGGCGGGCCGGTAATTAATTTGGGAAAAATTATTAATCGCGACGATTTTCGCCCGCAGCCGATGTTTGGCCAGCCTTTCGCTCGGCGGCAAAAATAATTTCGGTAATTTTCCCTTACTCGACGCGCCGGGGGGGGGGGGGGGGGGTAAAATGGGGCCGGCCGCGCCCCCCGGGGTAAATCGAGCAATTTCCGGTCGCCGCCCGGGTGGGCCCTCGGAAAAAAAAGGCAAAAACGAGCTCTCCGCGAGCGCCGATCCCCCGTGCCATATTTTTGATGGGAATAAAAAAGCATCTCCCCGGTGATTAATTATTTTGTGATTAAAATTTTAGAGAGCAAATTGTGATACACTTGGGGGTTGATTGTGTCAACGGAGCGCCCTTGCCCAAATTAATTTTGCAGTTTGTTGTGACGATGAACAAGAATTTTTCATAAATTTTATCGAATCGAAGCACGAGCGTTGAAAATTAAGTACTTGTTTGTTTTCTGTTTCAGGTACGTGGAAGAGTGTTTGATTCACATACGGCGCCGTTGCAAGTATTTTCTATGTGTTATTTCCCAATCATTACCATTGGAAAATTAGTTTAATTGCATGATGTGTCATTGGTAGAAGTGAATATGCAAATGTCTCACGAAATGTCTTTTCTGTAGTGACTGATTTTTTTTTCTTTTTTTTCTTTCGATAGTTTTGTTAGAAACATTTTATAGACTTGCGTGGAAAATCACGACTCAAACGAGCCACATTAGAACTGTGATATTTTTTAGCACATTTTTATAAAACAAACAAATGAACAGTAATGTGTCACATGAATATACAAACCCAAAAATGATATTTCGAACGTCGTAGTAGAAATGCTCTGACCTACACACCTCCCACATTGCAGTTATGCTCAGAACACTGCTACCGTGACTGTAATATACTCGTCGTAACTCGCGTCTGTAGATGGATGTGTATCTGTGTGTATGTGACTTCTGGGCCACCAATCTTGCTTGGCGTTAGGTCTGCAACGTCGTAAATTGAATAGCAAACGCAGGTCAGCATCGTAGCTGAATAACGTCGTAGAACTGTGCTGCTGACGTTGCTGTAGAAACGCAGGAGATAATGATGTGATCTGCTCCTCTGTGATGACTTTGAGAAAATCGTATAAAACATCCCTATCAAAACTATCGTTTAACAATACTTAAAAGTTAGAAAAGTCTTGTGGGTTTGAATTAATCATGTGCAATATATTTTTATGATGATTGTATTGTGAAACTTTTTAGACCGCATTGAATTACGCGAAATATAAAAAAGAATCATTTTCCTAACAGTCGTCTCTTCACCGTCCGGCTTATTTTATAACAAACGTTTATTATTGCATCATCTTTACGACAAAATTTATCTCCACAAAAGGATTAAATTATATCTTTGTGTTTTTCTTTGGCTACAATATATATAATTATGTTCGTTCTGTTTTGTCCTTCTTTTTTATCACCGTTATTTTTCACGATCGGTTTGCTCGGTCTGCAAAAAATATTTTGCACAGAACAATACGCGCTTGGCTAACTCGAACGAAAATATCTGTGAATCTCCACCAATCACTCTTCCATTCAAAGCACTTTTTTTGTTTTTTTTTTTTTTTTTTTTTTTTTTTTTTTCCGAACAAAAAGATCATGTGTAGCCAACAATTCATCCGTGTTCTGCGATCGACCAGTACGTGCGTACGCGGGTGCAGCGGCTCGATGAATCTCCCGCTATCTAATCGCGCTTCAAGCCGGCCAGTCGGGATAAAAGAACACGCGTCAATGTATCCGTTATGAATGGCTCTTCGGGTGAGCTTTCTGAAATAGTAATCATCAAACAGTTCATGTGCTACGAAAAAAAACACCTTTCTATGTATGATGTGCGTATCGGCCACTGAGACCAAACAAGTAATTCACATAATTGTTTTGTTAGAAGTTATTAGAATGTATAATTTGGGTGTTCGTTCCTAGCACTGGAGAATTTTACGAAAATATTTCAAGAGCTGTCCAAAAAATATACTGCTGCAGCACTCAACGTAGTTTTGGAGTTGGAAAGATACTTCTTTGGAGACGCTGTTTGCAAAGTAAGCTAAGACAAAAGTTTTTTCAGGCTGAAACTCTCAAGTGAACCCGTATTTCGAAAATTTTCGAAGAAATTCGAGAAACGGGGAACAATTTTTCGCTCAACAATGTTCCCTCCGTTGCGTCGTTCGAATGAGTGAAGTAACCTCGTCCTTGACCAATTCCTGCGCCGAAAATCATGCTCTTTCTCGTAATTCAATAAAATATTTATTTCCTCAGAATTCATTCGACTTATTACAAAATATCTCAAAAATCTCGTGGCTTTCATAAACGATACGCAATATCGTACAGTTCGTAACAATAATTCAAACGGTATGTCGAGTAAAACAATCAAAGAGGAGTGAAGTAAGGAAAGAGGATGCACCGTGTAAGATATAAGTATAGTCTAGGGAAAAATATGATTTAGAGCAGAAGTAAGGGAGCTCGGTGCGAATAAAATTAGGTCAAGCCGGTAGTTTAAAATTAATTCACACGGCTACTCGACCCAACATCCTCTGCAGTTCCGTCCGACTAAAGTTTTCGTTGCACAATGGGCGCGCGCTTTGTCAGGAACGGTGTCGCGCGCGTGCATACGTACAGCTATAGCATCCGAGCAAGAGAGGGAAGGGGGTAATAGGACGATTATCCGAACGTAATTGGTCGAGCCGGAAATGACCTACACTGGACGTACCTGCATAGCCCTTCTCCTCCTCAGCCTCATCCGCTTCCCCCAACGACAAGGGCCATTCGAAGGAGAACTTTTTAAGGAACAACATTTAATTACTCGCTCGTCTCTCGGTGCTCTTTCATGCGCATTTCCTGGTCCAGCTCGCGGGAACTTTTCTGCCCGGCTTCAAGAAGTAAGTAGTCGTCGACTCGATCATCAAAGAGACTTTCTTTTATTTTCTAAACTCTCATTTATGCGCATCCAAATCAAATACTCACAAACTTGAAGCTTCATAATTAATGCTTCTCGGCCAACTGCAAAAGCTCTATTGGTAAGGGAAGAGTGTCATAACTCATGGTCATAGTTAGGTTCGGGGCTCGTGCTATTGCAGGAATATTGGGTAAAAGAACAATAAAAGCTGTTGTCATACGAGTAAGAAGTTAAACTGAGGTTGAACAGTTTCCATTGGATCTTGCTTCTGTGCGATATCACTTTTTTTTTTTTCGCATTAACCGAGTAAATAGTGTGTTATATTCAACATTACATTGCATATATACATATAAAGTTAATCTGGGATTTAACGACTTATTAATACTTGTTTATTTTTTTTCGTCGTTCCATTATCTCTATTATTAATGATAAACAAAATATACCGTTGAAACTGACCCGTTCCCTTCCCATTGTCTCCGAGTAGCAGGAAATTACTCACGGAGCCGAAAATCCGAGCGAAAATCTTTTCAAGAAACGAAGAAAGAAACTTTTTGATTCTCTTACTTACAAAATTGTTGGAGGGCACCCCGCCGCGCTCACCTCGAATATTGACTTTCTCCTTTTGTTCTTTCCTTCGCCCGGACGAATGTTTTTTTCAACGAATGCTCGAAATCGCGAAAATTTCGTCGTTCTCTCCCGCGCGCTCGGTTCATTGGTACAAGATTTAATAAAGAGGAGAGGGGGAAAAAAAAAACCCACCGACAATAACTTTTGCAATTCAGAGTTTCGTGCCGCTCGCCTCTCGACTTCTCCGCTTATTCTAATTACAGTTAATATTAAAACTCCGTCCTATCACTCGAAATTACAGTTTCAAATTTAAATGAGTCCGTTCCCCTCTTTTTTTTCTTTCGTCGGACGAAAATACCGCGCACATATACACAGCGGCAAAAGACAACGGAGCGTTTCTTTTTCCGTCAGGACGAGCGAACAATAACTCGAAGAAGATGAAAAAAAATAGAAAATCCAGAGGGAAAAAAACGCATATCTGGCGCGAGAGTTTCTTCCTGGCTGCAGGCCTGGGACAGTAAACACTTTCGAGCAGAAGCGCTGCACCGGAGTCGGGAGACGAGAGAGCAGGGGGGGAAAGAGCGAAGAATAAAAAGTAGATAAATGGTAGCCGGATGGCGAGGGTGGGCCAATCTATCACGGCCGCGGGCCGTGCTATTGACAGAGCACCAACTGTCTAACCCTCCCTCCTCCTCCCCCTCTTGCACGGGCTCGCCGTACACACACACCCTCTCAATCTCCCCCCCGCCCCCTGTGTTCCCTTTTTTTTCTCCGAGCTTCCTCGCCCGCTCTCTGACCGCCGCGATCCACTCTGCGGGTCTCTTTCGGTCTCGCGCGCTGCCTCACTGTCGCGCAGAGAGTAGCTCCGCATAGACTGTTGCTGCCTCTTTTTCCGAGTCCCGGAGCCGCTCTTTTTCCATCAGAGCTGGATGGAGAGGGCAGGTCGAGCGGGATGTTTTTTCTCACGAAATGCAAATGCTTTCATCTTTATTTAAATCAAGCCGGGGGAATTAAATAGAGTCCTCTCTGCGACGCTCCTTCCTGCCTTCCCCCCTTTTTCTCCTCTCGTTTCGCGCAGTTTTCTACGCCGCTCGGTGAGCGTACATCGCGCGTGCCTGTTTCGCTGGAAATGTCGAATCACGCGTGCCCAGCTCTGCGTCTCGAAACGCACATTTTGACACTCGGAGAATTTTCAAAGAGCAGTTTTCAACGGCGAAACAGAGTGGAATAATGAACCCAGGGTAGTTTCTGCAACTTTCACTGCACTTTTAGCTGCTCCTCCCTGTATAATGACTTCTATTATTATTATCAAACTTTATGACGATTTACACTTGACGATTTAACTGGCGCTCGTTAACGAACTGTATCCGATGTAGACGTTATAGATAAGCTGTTGTTCTGCATAGACGGCAATCACAAGTACAAAAAAAAAAAAAAAAATCAGATACTTTTAACCACGGAAACTATCCAAACTGCCCATGACCATATTGTATTTAACGAGGCAGCATACAAATTTTCAACGTTCGTATCAAGGGTGCCTCTCTTCTCTACCCGATTTTCGACTTTGCACCGCGTATTCTACCGAATCGCTCAATTTTTCGCTCTGCATCCCCGCATGTACCACATGTACCAATATATCAGACCCGAATCGATGCACATAAAACAGAAGAGGCCCCTCGAAAATTCCCCGAACTTTTGCGAACCAGCGCGCGCTGCAGCGTTCGAAGCGTGTCCGGGACGCTTCGGGGAAGCGCAGAAGCGCGGGCCCCCGAGGACGTGTGAATAATACATGGGGAGGGGGGGGGGGGCGCTCTCCGCGGTGCATTTCAGGCGTCCTTCTAATCCGCAGCGGCTTATTCAGAAGCGAGCGGGGGAGTCTTAGCCGGGAGCCGGGAGAAAGGATTATTTGTACGCGGCAGCTGCGTACGTGTACATACATATGCACGCAGCTCTACGTATCTTCGCGGGGGGGAGGAAGATCCTTTGTGTCATTATGGAGGAGCGGCCGAGCCGGTCGTCGCGGCGCAGGTGGGCTATCTAAACTGCGCCCCCTCGATGCGCTGCCTAATGCGCGCGGTGGTTATTTTAGTGCTCGGACCCCCCCCCCCCTTGTCGACCAGGGGCTCCTTTGAGGTTTATCTTGGTGCCTTTGTGGGGATTTTATGGACCGGAAGGCTCGTTGGTTGGTTGGTTTGTGGGACTCGAGCGCGATTATCGTGAAATCTAATGGGGGAGGAGATAAGTCGCTATTTCTGCTGGATTACGGGAAGTTTAATGCTCGTTGCGGGTGAGTTTGGGAGGTATTGGGGACCAGGAATACCAGGACGAGATTTGGCAAAAGTATTAGCTTGTTATTGAAAAGTGTCATCGGATTGATACAATCAATTACATCGCTTTGAAATAAAAGTGCAAGCTATAGAGGAGATTATTAAATTCCATTTATCCGATATTTTTGTATATTTTAAGTTATCTCGAGCTTGGCAACGTTTGGCCGTATAGCTGGTACTGCGGCATCGTAAAACGAGAATTCGAGCATGAATAATGAAAAATCTTCTCATTTTAAAATTAAACTGTTGCCACGTGAAGTGGTAAATCTGAAATGCCTGAAAAGTAGCTTTTTAAGTGAAGTTACCACTTGTCATGATTAATACTCATATTATTGATCGTGGGTTGTATAAAAATACAAACTGGATGATTTTTAATAAAAAACTGTAATATTGACCTCAATACTCAGTGAACGATTTATTCTCTCGAGGATACCAAAATAAATGATCCTTTTATCGCTCAGATGATATTTTTTCTTTCACCAAGACGTATTGTTCCTACTAATGTTTATTATTATTATTATTATCATTGTTATTATTGTTATTGTTGTTGTCGTTGCGGTGGATCGCTTTTACTAATTTTTTGTTCACAACACGAGTCTATGCTACCAACAACAGAAATAATCCCTCTGCACGTCCACGAACGGCGATGTCCGACTATTTTCACTTTGTACCACTTACGGCATCGCAGACGAAAACTTTAATACCTTTGGGTTTAATTGTTACGCAACAGACAGTTGACTTCGACACATCCAATACGAGTTCTTCACAAAAAAACATTCCAAGCTCACACCCTCCTCGAAGAGTACTCAACTTCATTGATGGCTGCACCCTCCCCACCACCCCTCTCGCTCGATCACAATGCACCCCCTGTCTTCCGACATACAGGCCGTCCTCATCATTTTCAATTAGCCGGTAATGACTGAGCGACACAGCTGCCGCACTGCCGTCTCTAGGCGCAGCAATCCTCCGCGCTCCGTACCACCACCACCATCATCATCATCATCATCATCATCAGCAACTACCGCGCCGCACTGCCAGTAGCAGCGGCAGCAAGTAGTTGTCGCCGAGTTATTAATTATCAAGCCTCTCCCCCCCGCCCAGTATTACCTTAATTAAAAATTCAAATAGCCCCGGACAAAGTTGCACGAGCCGGCGCGATGAATGGCCCTTCGTTCCCGTCATCCCCCCCCCCCCCCCCCCCCCACCCCCCCCCCCCCCCCCCCCCCCCCGCCCCCCGACGATCTCTCATATCCGCAGTCGTCTTGCAACCTTCGGCCGCCTTCGCAAAGTTGTACATGTACCAGTTGCTTCTCCGTCTCTCCCTTGGATTTTCAAGATGCCCGTCCTCGCTGCGTTAGCACACGACTGCCTTGTACACGAGAGCGGGCCAATCGCGCGGCTGTCTGCTCCCCTGTCGTTGGCCTCGCTTCGTGTATATTTGTCGCTTTTGTCGTTGAGAGCTTGTCGAATCGCGTGTAGTTTATTTGTGTTCCGTTGTTTCCGTACAATGTACGGATGAAATCTTTGAAAAAGTGGCTAAATTCGTACGGAAAAAAAGAAAACTCCATGGGGAAAAATTTTGGACCGAGAGAGTCCGATGTATGGTACTGAACTTGTAATCGAGTCCAAATTCTTGACTCGTCGCTCACAACTCGGTTCACCCATATATTTTAGTTTGTTGAAAAAGAAAAAAAAAAAGTAGTCCCATAGCGCACAACTGTGCAGCAGTGTATATTTACTGAGTCATGAGCCACGAGCTCTGCAGAGTTACCAATCGTTGGGCCCCAGCAATAGCTAATGCTTTATCAGGCTCTGCATAGGCACGAACACCTGAGTTCACAATTTTTCTCCATGCAAACTTTGGCATTCGAGGGCGCGACTACTACATTTTTCAACCCCAATGTTTATTCTGTTCGAAATTTGTTTTGCACCAAAATCAGACGATTGATGGTTACGTTGTTTTTCAGTCAGGTGAAAATTGAGGCACTCCTTTACAGTAGTCGTGTACAAAAAAAAGGCTCGTCCCATCTCTCCTCGCGAAATCCTCAAACTTCTGACTTTTCACACCCCCCTATGAGTTAACCATTCCCTCAACATCCAACGCAGCTCGATCGAGCGACCACTCGACGTCCCTCTCGTTCCGATCCCCCTCCCCCCAAAAAACCCTAGGCAGTCAAAAATTGAATCATCGAAACCGAACCAGCAAGCACACAGTGAGAGAGAGAGAAAGCTGCGCGCTTATCCGCCCGATTGGCCCCTCAACAGGCCCGCTCACCTCGATCGGCTCCGCTTCGGCTCAGCGAACCTCAAACTGCTGCCGCTGCTACGGCCAGCACACTCCCTTCGTCCCGAGGCTGGCGGAATTGATTCGCAAGACAGTCCCAGGACCGACGCCTCGATGGCAATCGAACCCGCGCGGTCGCCCGATCGCAGCCGCGTCTGTAATTAATTGCGCGTCTGCGAAGGACCCGGGCCGCTCTTCCCCCCCCCCCCCCCCCCCCCCCTTACCATCGCCCCAAACCCGACGCTTCCACCCGGCTCCTAATGCGCGGGGGGCGAACAAAGCGGAATTAGCATGCCCAAGCGGCAAGGGGTTGGCTTTGATCAGCGCCCGGGACCGCCATTCGTATGCGCGTCGCTGACCACCTCGGGGCAGAGACGAACGGCCGTACGCGTCGTGCGTGATAATAAGCATGATAATGCGGCGGTGCGCGGGGGTATCAAGAGGTATGGCCCGTATATCGTATATCTGTGGATAACTCGAGACTGCTGCCGCTGCTCGGGTTATGCTCGGCTATACGGCGGATCGGACGGCGTCGCGTCCATTTGGGAAATCGCGCCGGTCATCCTGGGCCACCGGCGCTGCCCGTCTGGACCGAGCCGTGCAGGGGGCGTTCGAACGGGATTCCGGTGATAATCGTGTGCGAAACCGGAAGGGGGGGAGGGGTTGTGATATGCCGCAATATTTATCGGACACAGGAAAATCGATCGCTCGACGAGCCAGCCACGGCGTTACTGGCTATCCGACCGCGCGCTCGTGAAAAAAAGCTCCCACGAAAAGGAGCTTGGGAAGGGTGGGGAGGGGTGACGAATCCTCGGCCGAATTAAAAATGAAAGACACTGATGATCGAGCTGTGGGGCACACGACCGGCCTAATTATCGCCCGAGCTCCTCCCGACCGACGAGGTTCATCGATACCGCTTGGGTAATCGCCGTATCTCTCGGCGATCGGTGATTCCGTCGAGTTAAAGTTGAAACACTGACACGCTCGCTCATTTTCGAAAACCGCCTCCCTTGCGGCGCCTCGTTCATCGGCTAAAGCACATGCGCGCGAGCAATCAAAAGTTTGGCAGAGCGCTATGATATTCCGTTTGCCGTTGTATACTCGCGCGCGTGTATAGCCATTGTTGTGGTCGAATCGACGCGGAGGCGCATTATTCATGCAGGGTGACAACGCATACTTCATCGTCGAGTCGAGCTGGCGGAAAGGGGGGGGGGGCGATGGGTACAGAAGACGGGGAGGCGGAGGAGTAAGTGGGTTATTACGGGGAACTGTCCGCGTCGCGTTCGATACGGAAATTGCTTGTGCAATGAGCAAATACCGGGGGTACGGATTCCGCGGTTTGGCGGAAAAGCCTGGATACGTGCTGCTCGAGCTCAATAATACACAAAGGCGTGTAAACAACTGTTTTTTGGCTCGTACGCAAACAGAGTCGTGAAAATTGACAACGTGTCCCAATAGCGTAACGTACATGTTATTCAAGTAGAATCTGTACGTTTTACCAACCGGACATGAAATATTTGAGGTTATGTTTCTGATTGCTGATTACTTTTATCGATTTTATAAGACACTGCTTTTATTGGCTCGAATAAATTGTTTCTGTGAAGATAATCTCAAGAGTTCGACGGTTACTGACCATCAGAACATAAGTTTAAAGCGCGCTTCGGCATCGGCACCTTTACCTAAGGTGACCATACGTCGGGCTTTTCAACTATCCGTCCCGCTGTCCCCCGCAATAGCAGATATGTCCCGCTTTATCCCACACATGCTCAAGCGCCTTCCCCGGCTAGTAACTGTTCATGGATAAACAAGTAAAGTGAAATTCCTAGCTATTGATGACCTTTTTTTTTTTAAATTCAACGTGTCCCACTTTCACGGAAATAAAAAATGCTCACACTACCTTTACCCCAGTACCTGCCTGCCTGTGTCTGTATTTTCTAAAATAATGTTAAAAAAAAACTCCAGACCACGAAAGTGAATGAAGCCAGAGAGCCCAGACAGTGGGAGGCGCAACGCGGGGCCCCATAAATACACGCTCCCGAGGCTTAATAACCGCGACGACGCCGTGATGCACGAGTTTCCGAAATTACTCCGGCCACCGGGCGTATGCGCGCGAAATTCCGGCCGCGCTCAAACAGGTTGTACGTTGCGCCCGCAACAAGTCGACCTCATCGTCCGCGCGAAATTTGGCACCGGAACCCCGACGCTTTCCAAGCGGCGAGAATTCACGCGCGCGCCCAGCCTTTGAACACCGGCCGTTCAACGGCCGTACATCCGTCTCGAAACGAATTCACTCCGCGGCGCACGCTCGACCCCTCGACTCGGCTCAAGAACAATTCGCCCCCCGCGTATACCTATACACACGACTCGCGAATTTGCCCATATCAATTCATACGCGGCCGTTGTACGCTGCACAACCCTCCGCTCTGCCGCGGGGTTTTTATCATCCACCCCCGGGGGAATCACAACGGGAAGTACAAATCGCGCGCGAGCGCCACTGCCCCCACATTAGCGCGCGACGCTCGAACGCGCCCAGAGTTTACCACCCGGGACGAGGTCGCGATACGAATCGCGGCCGGAAGAGCTGGCCGGAGCTCGCGCGCGAGCACCGCGGCGCATCAGCGCGCGCTCCACATCCATCGCGGCGGCGCCCTGTAATTTCGATCTCGCGCGGATGCGCCTCGAGTTCCCGAGGCCCCCGGCCCGACGCCTCGGGCGTTGTAAACAACCGCGCCGCGAGGGACGGTGGGGCAAGGAGGACCAGACCCCCCCGCTCGGGCGCTGAGTTTTCGAGGTCCCTCGGTCAGGCGCACCTCGGCGCGTTGATCGTCCTGAGTCGCGCGCGCCAGTCGTGGGAGGAAGAACGGGAGGGGGAGGGAAAAAAAAGAGGAGGAGGAGGGTGATAAACGCTCGATGCGCGCCCAGGGCTCTCCGGGGAATTAATATTTGTAACTGTGAACTGCGCTAAATGTGAGTTTGGTGGGATAGCTGCTGAGGCCGGAGTCGGGGCAAGAAGAAGTGGAAGAAGGAGCGGAAAGGAAAATTGCAGGAAGAAAAGTGGTACGGCCCACTCGTGGTGCTCTCTACGCGTGATTTAGGGGTTGTAAATCTTCCGTATACTCTTCTGCTTTTTTCTTGCTCCTCCTCCTGGTGCTGCTGGTGCTGCTGGCTTCTTCCTTACTACTTTCTGCTCTCTCTCTCTCTCCCCCGCGTGTAATCAGCCGAGAGGAGAGACTCTATATTTTCCAATGTTGAAATAATTGCGGCATGCAGACCTGTAATTTTCCGAACTGCTTTCGGATGTATATATACGTCTGTGTGTGTGTGTGAGTGTATTTCAGTTCTAGGTGTTGAAGTGAGCGAGTATAAGTAGAGGACTGGATGAAAATTTTATCATTGTTCATTATAAAGATGCGCTTTTACTATTGAACCGAAAAGTGGAAAATAATTTTTTTATTGTATATGCATGGATCGTTGAAAGCGGAGCTCACCAAATTATTTAGATGCTTGTAAAAATGTACGCCACTGTCACCTCGAGCTTTTCTCAATATGCATGCGATTAACAAATTATTTTACATATTTTTAATTTTGTTACAAAAGTGTTCCTTTACAATTTTTTATTCTGAGCCTTTTAAATATGTAAATATTTTACTTTTAACCTCGAATTAGATCCAATCGTCTGCATTATTAAGTAGAAACAGACGAGTCAGGTCAGACAATAAGCTATCAAGAGTGACCTAACCCGGTCCGTAGGCTTTCAATTTACAAATCCTTCGTAGAAAAAATAAATTCAATGCAATACCCTTACACTACATAGCATCATTGTCTGTGTTGGATGAAAAAGATTTTTACTAATCTTGACAGATAATACGAGATGAATAAAAGTGCTTTGCATGATAACAAAAAATACGGTATCGTAATTTTACAAACCACATTCACGAAAGCTTTTATTTGTTTTGCCTCCTCGTTTCTGTATTCATCGTAGAAGCATTAAATTTTCACGGTGAATTTCACCCATTGTGCAAACTCAAACACAATCTCACACAACAGTCAGATCGAAACTAAAACAAAAAACAGAGAATAAAACCAGTCCCAGCGACGCATAACGACATGTACTCGCGAGCCATTATTTTTAATAGTTCGCCACCTTCTTCGCGTTTCCCGATTACAAGGAAAGCCAAAAGAACGAGTAAGAAGGAGAAAAGGACAGGCACGGCGAAAAAACATCGCCAACGACGGGCGAAGGAGACGGACGGCGGAAAATAAAACACAAGGGAACCACCGGAGCGGAATACCACCTCCCCCCGTCCGATCGATAAAGAAATGCTCGGCTCTCCCTTCGCCTCCTTCTCCTCCTCCGCGCATGCATACCTACGAAATATACCTCTCGCACCTTCATCCGGGGGGGCACAGAGTCTGACGTCCGCTTGGCCGCCCTTTCGCGCAGCAGCAGGTGCGCTCCTGGAAATTGGTGGGACTCGTGACGCGCGATAAAATCGATCGCCATTCGCTCGAGCTCTTTAACCATCGCGGCTCTGCCGGTGCTATTACTGACGCTGTATACGCGGTGCAGCGCGGAGAGCGCCGATATTGGTGCCGAACTTTAACGCTCGGTCGCGCAACAATAACCGCCCGGCGCTTTTATCGGCCGCCCCCCTTTTTCTCTTTTCCCTCATCGCACACGCCTGACGCATACACATGCGAGCGAGAGAATTGGCCGGCCAACTTTTTCTTCCTTTTTTTTTCAGTACGACTCGCGCGTACTTTATCGCGCGCCGAAATCACGATTAATTTACGAATTCGTTTTCGCGCGGCACTTTGTTCGGGAGAAAAATCGCGCGCGCTTTTTACGGAAATTGCAACGGCGGCCGCTCGCTATTTCGAGGGCTTTTAAATTTTATTCCCGATGCTCCTGTTTCGCTCCCGCCCTCGTCCATTCGCGAGGACGCTCGGCGGAAAAAATCCGCGCGGTCCGCCGCTTTTGACGAAACGGAAGAGTACACGTGGCGACGATTGCAAGGTATCAAAGAGAGCGAGCTAGAGAGAGTGTTTTGTAACGCCGGGGCGAAATAATGGGCAATATCGCGGGCAGGGCAGGGAAGAACGAAACGTTCCGGTGCTTTTTGCGCTTTCGGGTTTTAATAACGATTTATTACGGGACGCTAATTAAAATATTTCGCAGCCGCGCGCCCTAAAAACGCGTCGTCGCCGAGCCAACTTTCCCATCCCCCCCGGCAGTGTAATCTGTCGAAATTGCAGACGACGCTCCCCGACGGCGGTGCGTATACCGTTCCATATTTAATTTTTCCCTTCCGCTCCTCCTCGTCGTCGTGGTCGTCAAGTCCGTCCGAAGAAGATTCGACGCTGGTGGGTAAAGTCTGAAAGAAGAAGGAGGAGGAGGAGGACTGCCGCCGCGCAGCTCGGCGGTGCAAAGTAAACGGAGTGGCGGGTGACGTGTTATTTACCACCTTGCTGCAATCTCGGCGCTCGTCGCGCCTCACAGCGCGCACCGACTCCCCTTCCCCCTACCACTCCGCCGCCCACTTTTTCGATCCGAACAGTCAGCTTCATCCGCTCGCTCCTTCTTTTGCTTCCTCCTTCGCAGCCTCCGCCGAGCGCCAGACTTGGTTCAAAAGTCGACGAGTAATCTCACCCCGCCACCGCCGCCCCCCCCCCCCCCCCTCCCCCCCCCCCCCCCCCCCCCCCCTCCCCCTCCTCCCCCCCCCCCCCCCCCCCCCCCCCCCCCCTCCCGGCTCCGTTTCTTTTTCTCCCGCTGCTGCATGCGCCCTCTCGTCTTTTTTCTTTTGTCATCTTCTTCCTCCTCTTCTTGTGCGCTGCACCTCTGTTCCTTATTTCTCCTGGCTCTCGCTCGCTCTTTCCGTTCTTCCTTCGCGCCTCTGCTCGCCCCGCGTACCTACTTTCGCAGCTTTGGATCGTTTTTGTGTCCTGCGGCTGCAGGGATGAGGATTTTGGACCCACCGTTGCTTTTGGGGGATCGTTTGTTCTTATGGGCCGAACCAAATTCTCCTTTTTTTCCCCAGGGTTTGCGTTTCAAAAATTAAGGGAATGGATTAGATTCTGGATCGGAAAAATTATCGTAGGTTTACGCAAGGTACAAGTACTTACTGCGTTAAACATGATGGAAGACCTGTGACGTGCTTGTTCGCGAAACTGGAATGTTGCGGGACGAAAATTTTTTGGACGCGAATTTTTTTTTTTTTTTTTGCTCCTGAAAACGAACATTCACAAGGCTGTACCTATCTTATTAAAGTTGAGAAGTTTGGGACGCACGACGAAATGATTGCTTCGAAAGATCAACGGGAAAACGATATTAAAGTTTCTCGCAAACTTTGATCCGCTCTGTCTTCATGAATTTTCGTACGTGTGAAAAAAGAAAAAATGTGCGTTCAATATTCTTTATTAATCCACCTGAGGAAGTTGAAATTTATATTTTAACTGGGATAATAATTTTTTTTAATGACCTGACTCTCGAAAGGGACCTGCTGGCAGACCCGTGGGCCAGGAGGACAAAGGTGCTGACTTTTCGCCGCGGGGGATTCCAGACATCGGGAAAAACCGGTGGGCCACTACTAAAAATCGGAAAATGATGTATCGGCGTTATTGATAATGTTTCCGCCGAAAAAATTATGAAAATATTTTCGACGGGAACAAATCCCATGGCTCCTTGAGCCACCTATGAGTCCTAAAAAAGGTTAATATTGCCGCTACTATCGAATAATGTGGAATCGTTTCATTTGTGTCAAAATTGCATGTACATTCAGACACAATTGTATCGAACCTCTGTGCATAACTGGTCTTTGAGACCTTTGTGATTTAAAGTGGTTCATGCGCGACTTCCGAGTCAAATGTGCGACTGTGAATTTAATTTTCGTTAAAGTTGGCGAAACTAATGAAAATGTCATAAAATATTAATCATTGAATGAAATAAAGCCCTCATAATATATCGTACAAAAGTTGCTGGAAACGATTTTTTTAACTTGCATTTATTAATCTCACAATTTCTGCAGACAATGCTATTACATGCCTTTAACATAGGAAATGCAAATGTTCGGTTGCATTTTCATCAATATCTTTTGAATGAAAATTACCAATCTCTTCGGGATTGCACGAGCTTCCTTGTATTAGTTTTCTATTTGTTTCTGACGGGCAAAATTATTTATTTCCTTTAAAGAACGTATAAAATTTACTGCTCTCCATAACAACAGCCTGTGTTAAGACAGCATTTCTAAAAAAGCTGTTTCCCGAGTTCTATGCGGTCGATGTTACTGAAATTTTGAATGAAAGTGTATCGTAACCCAATAAACAATTTCACAAAATTTCATTTCATTCCAACGACAATAAATTCACGCATGAACCACCTCAATATCTGAGCATGCATGTACGACGTGTTCTAGACATTCATAAGTGCTGCCAAATTAAATGAATATTCTTTATTTTCAACCTCAAATCGTCAATTCTCTCCAATAATACAGCGTTCTATCGTGTTTGTAAATTCAGACACTTCAGGTAAAACGCAGCTGAGACAAGGAAACTAGCACGCTAATCACTACGTCATAAAGGACAATAAAAAATGTGAGAAAAATGGTAAGGACATCATTTTTAAATCACTATTCAAAGTCAATATCGAGGCCAGGCTTTCGAGCACGAATGTGTATCGAACCCTTCAACGTTCCCAGTGCCCCGACGCACCCCAAAAAACCAGCGTAATATCGCTTCGCAACATTTTTGCAAACTCAGGTACTTCGAGCGAAAGAGCTCGACGCGCATTTAAAAATAAAAAAGGGCACATGCCGTGAGGAAAATGAAAAGCCCCTCGCAGCAGCGGCGGCTCCCGGTAAAACGGCGGCATTTGCATTTTCACGCCAGTAAATGTGTACACACGCGTACTGCTCCCGATGCAGCCTGCCAAGCTCGCGCCGCGGACGATGATGGATCGGCTCTCGTCGCCCAAAGCGAGCGCGCGTTATTTCTCGCGATTACGCCCGCGCGTGTAATTCGGGGAAGGGGGGGGGGGGGGCCCCGGCGCGATCGGAACGGCGATTAGCCGCTCGTTTGTCTTCCCGGGGGCCGGTCCGGAGCCCCCCCTTTTTTCTCCTACTCTCGTTTCCCACCGGCATTTTTCGTTGCGTCTCGACTCTGTATGCTCGATTCGAGATAACCGTGGCACGAGAATGCTGCGTTTGTGCCCTCGGTTCGTGAGTCAACACTTCCCAAGAACTTTGGTTATAGCGGCAAAAAAGCCTAATCTCTCTCTGTTGCGATGGTAACTCCGCCTCCGGCCGGCGGGTGGTGTTGAGGATGTAAAGTTACAACTGAAATAATGTTTCGTGGGATTCCAAGCCACTAAAATGGTGTAAAATGGTATCAGAAAATCAGGTCGATGCACCGGATGTGTTAAGATGTAACCGGGATGTCTCCACAGAGGGTTTAGCTCGGGAATTATCACCGCTCGGTTGTATACGGTAAGAGAAAAGTTGTACGGTCCATTTTACTTTTCGAGCGAAGCAAATTTAAAAATTGGGCGGAATACCCGTTCCGCCAGCCCCGCGCTCGCTCCCTTGCTGCGGCCCTTCATTTATAGTTGAGATTTTTCGATCAAAATACAAGATATCATTTAACATATTCAAAGATTTTTTCAAAGCACGCTATGATTGTAAGACTAAGTACTTACTGGCTATAATCAAATGGTAATGGATTTTTTATCATCCGTAATCAAGAGGGCGGGACCTGTGTGACTCTCTACTGCCCTCAGAAGAATCCACAAGACTTTTAAAGTAATACAACTTCATTTTCGGCACTATAGTGTCTCATTGCAATAACTACAATAAATATATAAGTATAATAGAAGTAGTCGATGTACTGAGGAATATTCGGTTCATTTGAGGCATTACTTCTCGAGTCGAGGATGAAGAATGAAAGGCCGTAACTTTAAATGTTTTCCACAGCTGGGCATGTGACGACGATCAGTTTATAGGAGACCCTCATTGAAATCAACTGTAATAGCCAAGAGTGGGGTGCAGCACACTTTCTCCAGCGCGAGTTTACATTCCCAGATCGCGTCGAACCCTCTTCCGTCAGACTCTAAACGCGAATATTTAAAGAGAGAGAGAGAGGGAGAACGGGGATGACGACCGGCGCGCCTCCGGCATCTCAAAAAGTTATTCATTGGTCTTTCCTCGGCCATTACGTGCCGAAACTACCGCGAAGCGAGTTAACAGCCGCCCCCGTCGCCCGAGCTAATTTCGCACGCGCAGCCGTGAACCGGGGGCGACGCGCGCGCGCCGAACAGGGAGGGGAGCCAGCGCTCCTCCCCGCTGGCCCCGAGAAAAACGGGAATCAAGGGGGGAGAGCGATCTCGGAATCGTAAAGTCGCGCGCGACGGAACGCCGGCAGCGAGCGTCGGCCCGCGCCCCCTTTCCCCGCGGCTCTCGCGCGCGGTTTTACGATCGGAGCCAAGTGTCCGTAAACCCGAAGCAGTTACACGCCCGGGTTATTGGCTCTCTGTTGGGGGGCGCCTTCGCGACGACTTTCCGATGACTTTTCCTCCCGCGTGCGTTTTTCAAACGCTGTTTCAAGGAAATGGCCCCGGGGTGTTGATTGATTGAACTTTTTCTTGATTTTCTTTCGATGGTCTTGAAGCTCCATCGGAAGATTGTCGCACCGGTGCTTCGGAAGTGAGATCGGAGTTCCAACTTGGAAATGAGCTGCGATGGTGCGAAGTGTGGGAAAAACGGAAAAATTGTACAACTCAAGACTATTGAGTAGCGTTTCACGAGATAAATTATTGGGATTCAGGTTTCGGTGAAAAATAATACGATTCGGTGTATTGATTTTTTTAACTCTGCTGTTTCACGCGTTCGTGTGAAAAGGAAAAAATGCATTCCAAAGCTCGATATTCGTGGTACGCATTACGATTCCCGAGTCCGTCTTTCAATCATTCGCGCGATGCATGTGCACAAAAACAATTGTCACAGAATTGTCATACAGCGAGAAGCTCGAATTATCTTTGTTCACCAAATTCATCGAATCCCCGATTCGTAATCTTTTTTGCGAGGGGCGACGATTAATCCTCGAATCCCGATGACGAAATCCAACGCCCGCCTCTACTCCGCTCGATCCCCCGACCGTTCATCCCAACCCCCCCCCCCCCCCCTTGACCGACATCGCGCCCACTTCCCGAAACAATTTTTTTGCCGGCCAACAAGGCGCGCGCGCGCAAATCCCCCAGCGCGGCGGCTCGCTTTTTCCCCCGCGAAACGAGCCCGAAATCAGCCCCGGTCCGGCGCGCGCTCGTAAAACAAACGCGCCCGACCTGCGCCCGACACCCCCGGCCTCCGCGACTAATGGCCCCCCCCCCCCCCCCCCCCCCCCCCCCCCCCCCCCCCGCCCCCCCCTCTCCCCCTGCGTACAAAATGCCCGATTTCAATATCAAAACAAGCGAGAAGCCCCCGCACTCGGCGCCAGAGAACTCCCCGAATCGCCGCACCCCCGGCCAGGGCTACATCTGCACGTCCTCCCAGCGCGAGCGGACCCGCAGAGGGGGCGGAAGGTCGCGTCGTTAGCGTCGCGGGAGAAGTGGTCGCTCTCGGGCGGTGGACCCCGCCCGTAAACGGGAGCCGCCGCTCACCGGGGATGCGAGCTGCAGCCGGAGACGGCTATACAGCGTCTTGTGGCTCGTGTGCAGCCGAGAGATATGGGTGCGTGAAAAGGCAGCGTCGCCCCGAGCGTGTTTCGCGCTCGACTCGTAAAACGGGCGCCGCGCGTAACGGCGGAAGGGACAGCTGCGCCGAGTGAGCGTGGGGCCGCGAGACGCGCGCGTAGGTGCTTACTTGTATGTATATATGTATGTATGAGTGTAGTGGGTGGTGTATACCTGCGCCGAATGGCCGCTCGTGCCCCGGAATGTGCGGCGGGGAAGTTATCGCTGTCACACGCGTTTGGGTAAAAGCTCGCGAAGGGTTGATACTGTGTTGAGGGGGGGGGGGGCGGGGGGGTCGGATGAGCGAAGCTTACGGAAAGGGTCGGGAGTCGTAACTGCGCGGTCGCTACGTGGGGACGCGAATTACAGAAGTTTGGGGAGACGGGCTGCTGCTGCTGCTGCTGGTGTATCCGCGAGCGAAAACTGGGAGACGAATGGCAAATGACTCGGAGAACGTGACTGGGGTTTTGTAGTCAAGTGTTTTTTTCCCCCCCGTAGGATAAACAAACGCGAATATTGCTGAATACTTTGACAAAATTATAAAAAATAATAATTATACCCCCAAAAATTACCGTGTTTGCGTATAAAAATATTTAAAATCAAAATTTTTTTACCAACGCAAATTGTTCCAACTTGCTTCTAATTTAAAATTTTCTTCGTGCAATCAACCTAACCTTTTAACCGCCTGGGTGTGATGCTAGGACACTGGAAATCCGACAATGTGAACTACATCTGGACGCGGAAAGTTGATTTCAGCATTCCGTCAAAATTTGTGTTGTATAACCTGTCGTCAAAGGTACTGTGATATTTATGTGCTTGAGTCAAAATGGCGTCTTGCCGTCATGACAAGTACAGTTGAAGACGCGAAGACGGCAAGACGCCATCTTGACTCAAAGACAACAATTGCCTTTGACGACAGGTTATACAACATACGTTTTGACGGAATAATGCTGAAAGCAGTTTCCAGTATCAAGAAGAAGTTTACATTGTCGGATTTTTAGCGTCCAGACGTAGCTTTTAGCATAGCATCCTGTAAGTTTGAGGGTTATATTGTTTGCACAATGAAAATATTAATTGTTTAACAATTTACGTTTCTCAAATGTGTTTTACTTAATTTATTTTTTCACAGGGCACTTTTAGGCTTATGCGAGTTATTTTTTAAAAATTTCAAAGAATTTAAATTTCTCGCTATAGTTACGCTACAGATGCTGTGGTATACCGGCGTCTCTGTCTTTAATGAGACCCAAGGCCATCAAACACTACCAGTACCAGCTATAGATGCTGAAAGCTAGAAGCTGTTACGTTATACCTGCGCTTTCCCTTCTCTCTCACTCTGACTTTTCCACTCCGTGAGTATCTATATCCATCGTTGGCTCATAACCCTCGAGATTGTCATGAGACAGTCCAAAGGCTTTTAAAGCTCAGTTCCGCGTCGAGCTCTATGAACACAAACCATTGTGTTCTCTCAGCCCGAAATTCATCTCCGTGTAACAGTTGATGAATGCGTATTTGGTTATATAACCATTTTTTTTCTCCAACCTCTGACACTTCCAAATACTTGATTCAATAACCGTTAATGATTGAGTTCCTTTTTGGATCAAAATCCATGTTTGTTAACAGTTAAAGACTGTGGCTCCAAAACAAGGATTTCCTTTCTTCGGTGTATTCGCAAGGCTGATTATTCAAATACAACACGTGTACTTCTTGTTTCAATTTCAAAATCATAAATCCCCGTCAGTTTGTCCAATTATCGACAAGACTTTAATCACTCGCACCGTATTCATTACCATGATCATCATCGTCACCATCGTAGCCAACAACCCGCACTAATTACAAAAAAAGCGCCAACGCCAGAGAGCGTGTAAGAACGGATCGTAATTTCCTGATGGCCCAACCGACCGTGGACGGGCACGCGCGGGCGGTAGAATTTAATTTTAAAAAATTCACGACCAGCACCACCACCACCACCAACACCACCACCACCGACAGCTCATCTCGCATTTCTGCGTGCGCGGCGCACCAATTTCTCATCGCCCTTCATTTGTCAAATTGCACGAGGACGCGCGCTCGGCTCGTTGATTAGGAGGCCGGGCAAGCCCTCCTCCTCTCTCTCTCTCTCTCTCTCTCTCTCTCTCCCTCTAGGGTCGCACTGCAGCAGCAACTGGACGGCCAGTGCTGACCAAGGGTAGGGGTGCTGGTAGGCGATACATATACAGTTGCATACACCTATGCGTACGTGTACACAAGGCGGATTGTCGTACCATTAATCACGGGGAATAATTAACAGTAGACAGGGTCCCTAATTAGAAAGTTATCGCCCGTGATGTTTCGTGCCTGACGTCTAGGTATAATGTACAAGTATTCACCATAGGCTGATGGCGCGGCCTTTCCCGCAAAGTCGATCGGCTCCTCCTTTTGCCACCGAAAGCATCTTCCAGCTCGTATCGATTCATTCATTTTTCACTCATGTGACTCACTGCGACTGTGTTTTTCGTGACACAACAGATATAACCAAGAAAGAAACTCAAATAACCACACCACAAAATTATAGTGGACGCTGTAAGCTCGAAATATTAGCGCCGTCCAGCCGAGCTGCAAGAAAAAGAAGCCGCACTCCTGCACACGTACAGGCGACGCATACCGTACTCACTGCCAGGGTGCGCTTGGCGATCTGTCGCCGTCGGGCAGCAGCAACAGTAGCTGCAGCAGCAGCAGCGGCCCTAATAGCCGTGCAATTACAAGTGCGCAACGCAATAGCCGGTGATCAGCGAGCCGCGTAAGGTGGCTCAAGTACGTAATGACCCGGTACAGCTCAAGTGCCAACCCACCCCAGCAGCCACACGACGAACCCAGTGTTGTATACGTGTACCACGAGGTGTTGCTGTGTGCGTATTATACACACTTGCAGAGACACAGGCACAGATCGCGGTAGGTGGGAATCGATTCCCGTGCCAAGCCGACGATCGGCGCCTTGTCCGGTGTCTCAAGCCCTCCCTTCCGCGTTGCAGGACTTAGTGCTGTCGAGGAGGGGACAATCCTATTCCCTGCGCATCGCCTAAGTGAATCGACGGGGAGGCGGAGCAGGGGACGATCGGAGGTAATTAGCGAGCCGACCGAATCACAGCTGCACCACCGGCCGGGGCGGAAACTACACCGCCCGCGGCCACTGCTCGTTACGCGCCCCCCCCCCCCGCCCTATATATATATACCCAAGAAGAGAAGCCGAGAGTCTCCTCGGCTCAATGCGCATTGATTGGACAATGCCCGGAGAATTCAGCGTGCGCTACGTTTCCGTGGATTCTCATCCCCCTTTCTCTGCGCACGACCGCCGTCTTCTCGGCTGTATGTATGATGTATTACAGGTTCTCCGCTGGCGTTCTGGTATTCCCCCGCGCGGTCCGAACGGACTCTCGGATTCGGAGCCATCGCGGGAATGCGGGTCCCCTCTGCAACTACCCCCCTGTGTTTTCGGGCGTCGGTTGATATAAACGAGCAATATGGGGATGGTCTGTCGAATATTCGCTCGGGCCGGGGATGCGCGGGTATCGCGTCGATCGGACGCGCACGAGTGTTGATCTTCTTTCTCAATGGTTATTCTTTGAAATCATTTAGATTCTTCCGTATTGTACTGCGAGGGATTACCTACCAGGGATAATATCCGAAAGTAATGCTTCAAAACCAAATTGATGTACAATGATTTGTTAAGATCCACTTTGAGTAATAGATGTATACCAACAGCAGTAGGCTCAAATTTGTAATCACTGTATCTCTCGAACGAAGCTTCTTTAAATTTCTATGTGTCGTTCAATCAATCAATTACAATGACGTACTGTAGTTTATCATACAAATCTGCAGACAATTTTTTAAGTTATGGTTAAGAATGCTGATTTCACAGACAGTGTCTATTAGCGTCCCACTTGACGATTCAATTCATCGAGACCGTGAGGCTATAACCTTCTGAAATTTGCATTTATCATATAGAAGGGATGCATTATAACAAAGTGTAGGATTTTTATAATGAAAATCTGCTGCAGCAAACTTTCTTTCGCTACATAACCACCCACGAAGAAACTAGCTGGAAAAATAGTGCAGTTGTAGTGTACTACAAAAAAAAACCTCACGAGTCTCGTGGATCGGGGGGGTTGTTATTTTCGGGGATCCCCCGAGTTCCGTCATTCCGGCTCCTCCGCCCCATTGTCAAACTTATATCTCCCCAGCGCGATCCGGGCACTCCCGGCCCTGAAAAACACCGGAAGCCGCAGAGCTCGCGAATCGTAAACAACAACGCTGGGCGAAAGCACACGCGCCCTCCCCCCTCCCCCTCCTGCTACCCGACTCCTCGAAGACTTTGTTACGCGCTCGCCGCGGAAAGTCGATAAATCCGCGCGGGGGAGAAACTCGTCGCCGGCCCGCGGCGAGAGGAGGAACGCGCGCGTTCGCGGCCGCGCAGAAACAATGTATAAATCCTCGGCGGATTCGTACGTACATCAAGTTTTGTAACTCGCCACGCTGCGGGGCCGGTTGTTCACGCAAGGGGGGACGCGCTACGAGGGACGGACGGGACTGTCGTGTGGGTGTGTGTGTCTGTATACGCCACACCGATTCCTTTCGGCGACGGTGGCGCAGCGGTGATTTATCCCCCGCGGCCGTGAATATTCGCGCGGGACGCGCGATTGCGCAATTTTTTCTTCAACACCGGCGTGCGGAGGGGGGGGGGTATAACCCTGGGCGCTTCGAGGAGCTCCGAGGGGGAGAATTGTTATTTCGAGCAGGGAAAACTGGACGAGAATTAGCGAAGTAATTAAGAGTCGCGAAACGAGGGTCAAATAAAGTCAGAAGTGGAACGA
>JAPYYV010015643.1:0-18006 GCA_030522625.1 Copidosoma aretas
TATCAAATATATATATATATATATATATATATATATATATATATATATATATACCCACGAATGGGGAGAAAAGAGAGAGGAAACGAAAAAACCCCCGTTTCGTTGACAGACGTGGCTGCCGGCGCTCGAGGAGCTCAACGTGGCGCACAACAGGCTCGTGATTCTGTCGGAGCGCGACTTCCGGGGCTTCCCCGGCCTGTGCTGGGTGGACATGAGCGCGAACCAGATAAGCACCCTCAAGCCCGAGCTCGTGGCCAACACCCGCTGCACCGTTCACGGCGTGCCCGACGTTCTACGGATCTATCTCCAAGGTGAGCCGATCATCCGTCAAATTTTTCCCTCGAGGGTTTGGTTTTTTTTTTCTTTTTTTTTTCCAAATATCGGACCTGGATAATGCCTTTCTCTAGTTTTACAAGAAATCGAGTATTTTCAGCTTTTCGACAACCGAGCTCTAAAAATCGCATCGTACAATCGTATCGAATTTGAGTTGTTGCAGTTGTTGTTTTGTTCTCTCTTCTCGCGATCATAACGACGACGACGACGAGCACGTAACAAGACCATCGCACACACACACACACCAATGGCTCATGTATTTCAGCCGCCGATCGAATTACTCTGTTGAGCCGATCAAACAAAAATCTCATAAATCACGCGCAATCAAGCCACTTGGCGCGCGCCCGTTATTCATCCACACATACCTCCAAGTATACAGGGGACGATTGACGAACTTCCCAACAACGTGCATCATCAGCGATGCGAAATCCCGCTCGCGATCTGCATACCCGCCAAAAAGCTCAAATTGGGCACTCCTGCCCGCCGCTCTGCAGTACATCGAACGCAGCGATCAAGCACGGGGTCGATTGTCCTCTTCTCCCTTTCCTCCCGCGACGCAAGCCCTCGTGCATCCTTCGCGATACGGACGCGGGCGCCGCAGCCTATTATACGCATATGTATACATCATCAAGTGCTTCTCCTCTTTAGTTTTTTGTGCGCTTCTCGTGCTTCAAAACTGTACCTTTGGTCAAATCTATGTAAGAAACTCGATGTCGGCAGTACAATGCGTTGTGCAAAGCGCACCGGAAACTTCGAAAAACTTCATCGATCCTTCTGAGCAGCTGACGCGTGAAAAACGCGCTCGTGTATTACTCGAGTGTACGAACATACTTAGGGAGGAGGAGGGGGGGGGGGGGAAAGAAAAAAGAAAAAAGGAAATAGAAGCTCGACGAGAGATAACCCCCGCGCGCTGCACGCACAAAACAATGCGAGAGCGCGCCCATCGGATCTCCCTCTCTCTGCGCTGGCGCCGCCGATCCGCGCCGTTTCATAAGCGATCGCCGCCGCGGAGAACCGGCGCCTCTCCTCTCCCTCGGCGCTTATTTGGCTCTCTCCGTCACACAATGTACACGATATTTGTTCGTCTCATTTTTTCTCGGCACAACAACTTTTCACTGGCTCGCTTTACGCTTCTTATCCCGCGAGCGGCGGACGCGCGGACGCGTTGTTGTTTGCGCGCAGAGTTCACCCAACGTATGCGGATGTACGAGTGCGTGGGTACGATTTTTCACCGGCGCCCTCGTTTTTCGTTTTCCTCCGCGCGCGCGGTACCATCGATCCCCGCGTCGAACCCTCGCTGCTGTAGACTGCTGGCGCCGGTAATTTGTTGGGATTGCGCAATTTTTATCTCGTCGCGCGCGCGTCGCGGGGATTTTATTTGTTCCGTTGTTTGCCGCGAGCGGCGCGCGCACACGTGACTCGCGCGTGTTTAATGAGTGGTTCACGTGACGAGAGAGCTTCCGTGGGAGCGGAACGATCGGTTCGATCACTCGTCTACTTTGGTCCGTGGGAGTTGGGAAATAATATTGACGGGCTGACTGGGCTTAGGGTATTTACGAGCCTGGTGTATTACATTTTTAGATTTGAAAAAAAAAGAGATGAATAAACTTTGATGTAAAAAATGCAGAGGAAATCTTTTTTTCTTTCCAAATCGTAAAACAAAATTTTGCAAAGCATATGATTCCGAGATTGATATGATTACGTTCTTTTGAAATGAGCAGTGCCGATGTTTGTGCTTCTGATGTTGCAAGTTTGTCGCTCAAAAATCTCAAGGAGTACAAGTTGAAGAAAAAAAAAAAAATCTCTACGAACACGCACTTTTGCTCGCGTGCAGAGAAGTTGACGAACCACGGATACTCTCGCATCGAATGGATCGAAGAGAAGGGCAAAAAATCCAAATCATGAATCCCCCACAAACTCGTCGGCTCGCGTATCGGAAAAAAAGCCGCGCGATCTCAAAACTTCCGATCCGCGCAGAGTTTCCCAACAAACGACGGACAGCGCGCGGCGTGACAATGAAACGGCGCCTCTGCACACTTTCCAACAAAACCAGACGGCCGCGTCGCGCGCGAGCTTTCCCGCTGTTACGTCGCACAACCTTACCACCCGTCCGCCCAACAAAGATAGCGCACAATCGCGCCGGACGATTGAAAATGTGTCGCGGGGCTTTTCTCCTTCTTCGTCCTCCCGCGCGAGCGCGTCACAACTCGGAGAGCGCGCGCGCGCGGCTGACGCGATATCGGCAATCGTCGAACGGACGGTAAACTTCGATAACCCCATTGACACGTCGGCGCGACCAAGGCACGATTTCATTCACGACCAGAGAGACTCCCCCTCCTCGCTCGCCCTCCCCGACTGTCCGGATCGATCGGCAAAAGTTGCCGGTTATGAAATTATTGCTGCAGCGGCATACGGTGATCCACCTCTGCAGCGCGGGTATGTATTGTCTGTCTCCACATCTCTTGCATACATACTTTCCAGCCCGCGCTAGCGTCGTGACGAAGAAGTATTTACATTTGACGCGTGAATGACAAGATGATTAGAAAAAACAAACAAAAATGATAACAATCATTGTAACGAACGGATGACAATCGACGGGAAATTCCAAAAACAAAGTAAACGGAGCAACGATTGACAATCATACGCTCGCAAGATTGACTGCGCAGTAATCGCTCGGGACTCAAGTGGCCAATAAGAGCTTCTTATTGAGGCACGATGATTCGATAAAGCGGCTTTCTAGGTATATATAGGAGTACACTCACGAGCTTAGCAAATCTTTTTAAATTAGCACTGTATATGCGTGTATATAGTTTGTCGTTCGGGCGCGTCTCTGCGAACAAAGTAATGCAATCATTCTTACTCCAATAACCGTAATACATCCTTCAACGTGCATGTCATGACTTTGTTTTGTCGTTTGCATGTTCGATATTAAATTCACGTAGGAACGAAGTAATCGTGGGGATTTCAAATGTTGTGCATTTTTTGAAATTTACAGGTAAGTTTTGGGTGATACACTTGTGGGTTTCATTCGTCTCTCCTTTGACATTGCTCTGGTCGTTGATTCAGCGCTTCGATCGAAAAGTAATATGTTAAAAGATGCATACGATATCTTCATGAAATTCCGACCATCTAATTTTTATTCACCAACAAACTCATTTTCTCAGAAGTGCATGGGTAAAATTATTCGAAATTTGTACGGTTAAAGTTTAATCACGAGTTAAATCATCAAGTATACTTGAGAATATCGATGCACCATGGGAGAACGAAACGAGGGATCGATAAAACTGGGGGACAAAAAATTCTCTCCCACAGACAATCCGGTGCTCTGCGACGCCGGGCTGGCCGACCTGACGGTCGCCCTGGAAGTGAACCACGCGAAGGTCTACGGGGTGGCGAACGACTGTCCGACGCCGCCGCCACCGCTGCCGCCCACAACGATGACCGAAGCCACGCCGGGGCCGCCCCTGCCGCCCACGCTGCTTCTGGCGGCAGTCGCCGCGGCCTCGGGCAGCAACGTCTCCTTCGCCGCGACCCTCGAGTAAGGTCCTTTTTCGTTCGAGCGAGGATTTTGGTAGACATAAATCTCACCCCCTCTCTCATTGTCGATCCTTGGAAATGTCGGGGGAAGCTGACATTGTTGCGAGTGTAAACGGATGCATGTTTCGGGCGTATATATACAAGTACGTGAGATGTTGTATCGAGTATGATGGACGATCGTGGGTGCGCTCGGTCGACTGGATTCCATGACTGTGGGTCGAAGAAGTGTGTGTTGTTGTTTTACGTTTTTTCTCATTTTTATTTCTAAATATTTACCAAAGTACGTTAGTCTTTTAATAGCGGAAAAATCATATTTTCATCGGCTTAGGAATAATTGCGAGGTACAGTGTTTCGTGTACAATATTAGAAGACAATAATGATGATAATAATAATAATAATAGCAATAATAATCATCATCGTAATCAGCGCAGATTTTTATGTAGTTTATTTTAGTATAATTCAGGTAGTGAAACAGAACTAGTGGATAAAAAGATATATTTCTATAAACAAATTTAAACAACATGTATACGTGTACATTATATTTTTCGAAGACTCCCATTTTCGGCGATGACCATCGGTGGAGTGAAAAATAATGCGGGAACGATGCCTATGAAAAAATTCTCCTCGAGTTATAAATATATGACTTTCAGTATGGATCGTTGATTGTAAGAAAAAAGCGTAGTTGTACAACTGACCAAACGTATACGTAAAGTAAGACCTTATATTTTTAGTTAGACCCCTACTTTAGAAACGTAGAAATTAGCCGCATACGTAATTAATCAATCCACGCGTGTAAATAATTTTCATTCGTTCATCGCGAGCTCATTTTTTAACGTTTAAGCCGGTCGATCGTTCTTTTTTTTTTTTCCACGCGCTACGTCTCTGTTAACTGATTCTTTCGATCCGGAAAAATACATCGGCCCCAAAGTGAAAACAACACAAGCAGATACCATGTTCGTTCGTTCGGAGCGTCGATCGCGAGAGAAAAAACCAAACTCTCGTGTTTTCATCGCGAGCCCAGAGCGATAAATCGAAGAAGAAATTCGCCGACGAGCCGTAAGACTCACTTATAATACACGCGACCACGGTCAATTTTTCACTCAGCTGTCCATTCGTGGCGCCATTATAATTAATCTCGGCTACACTCGTACACGCGCACAGAGTTGTACAGCCCGAGTCCTCGTAACGATTTCGTGGCTGCCGAACACAGACGCGGTGGACGAAGAGAGAGAGAGAGAGAGAGGAAAGCCTCGCGATGCCCCCCCCCCCCCCCCCCCCCCCCGGGGGGGGGGGGGGAGGGACGCCGCCGGCCGAGGGCCCGCGGGGCGGGCGGGCGGAGTAATCAATGGATGTGACGATGGGTGAATAATCAAATCCGTCGCGGTACATTGCATACGTACCCATGCGCATGACACAAGTACACGCGTCGCGACACGCCGACGACGCCGAAGCCGGCCGGCGGCACAGTTTGATTGACAGTGGGCGAGCGCCAATTGACCCCGCGAAGACGACAGACGGGGCCGGCGCTCCGTCGCATACTTTTGTGCCAATGATATTATTAGAGGGACGTGCAATGTTATCGTCGTATCGGCTCTCCCGCGTGCGTGATGTACTGGGGCCCGCGAGCCGTCGCATCCACTATACATACTCTGCGGTTATACATGACGGTTTTCAACGGTATGCATTGAACTGTGCACATTGCCGGAAAGGAGTTTGAAACATTGTCGTCGAGGCCGGATGAAAATCTGAAAAATCTCCAATGCGCTTGTTTGCGGTACGTGGTGCGTGTAGGTTACGTATGCTGATTTACGCGCAGAACTCTTTCCTCCCACGATGTGTGAACATTTTTTTCGATTCTCGGCGCACGATATTGTTTTGACGTGTTTGTAACTGTTTTGCGAGACGGCAGCGGACTGTTTGAGAAAAAATTTGTTGGATTCTGTAACGCATTTTTATGGAAAAAAAAAAAAAACCAGGATAAACGGAACATCACTTTGGAACGTTTACGAAAACAATTTACAGCACAAACAATACTATTTACAAAAGAGCACCGTCGGTTCCCAAGAAAAACCGATTGTTTTGCCAAGCTATATACTTCAGCATTTCGTTGTGGAAACTTAATCCAAAAATATAAATGTACGTTCGATCGAATGACCCGCAAAAATCAAACTTTGGCTATAGTTATCTTGTTAAATACAGTAAAAGTTCGTAAGAGCATACACATATATTTATTGAAATAATCTAGGATGAAGCGTAGGTAAAAGTACTAGGGCCATTCGTTTTTAAATTACAATATTATTAATGTTAACTGCTTTCTTAGATGTACGTTTTAACTTTGTTAATATTCGTAATTTTACGACAAGTATTATAGAACATACTGGTATGAGTGTAATCTTTTATAGAATTAAATCATGTATTTTTTATGAAACTTAAAAATAAAAATTACATATCAAAAATTTTCCCATCACGTATAACTTTTTTCTGTACCTTGAAGAAGAGTATTAGATAATTAAATGTTACTACACGCTATACATATATTTTCATGCGTTCAAATGATGAGCAATTAAATATAATAATATATAATGGAACCAAAGTTATAGATATATATGTTAATAAAAAGAAAATTGCAAAAACTAATGATTGCACTTTTGTTTCATAGCATTGTGTTCCCATCATTGTAAATTATGTTATCTATGAACTTACTTTGCTCTCTATTAAATGTCGTTGCTGGTTTATAAAGATTTTTTGTAATATTCTTTTTGCAAAATTTAAGGTCTACTTTCGTGTATCAGTTCAAAAAATGTTTGTTATTAATTGTAATATTACCAAAATACTGACAAGACCAGCGATACATATATTGATTTTGTCAAATAAAAGTAAATTCTGTTCAATTTCAAAATTGAACAGAAAAGTGGAACGATAAATTTTTACGTGCCTTATACATGACATTATGACCTCAAAGCTAACATAATCTTCAATTTAAAGCAAAGTAAACTTTTGAATAGCTGCACAGATGCATTATTTATAAAAATTATAAAAAGCCTATTAACTGTTAAATTGATTGTGCAGTGAAAAGAGAGTGGAGTATGCAACAGGTAAAAAAAGAAAAAATAATGAGTTATAAATGAAAAATTTTCATTGATTTTGCGTTTATTATGTTTTTAAACTCTGCACTATTTCAATTTTCACGGGATTGCCGAAAAAAGTTTGTCCAGCAGTCATTTTTCACATACATTATTGAAGTTTACATAGAGCAGTGGCACACCGGTGCAACTCCAAACAACTAAAAAATATTATTTTTTGTTCACACCACTACCACGTCCGACTTTTGTCGATTATTGTAACAACCACGAGTAAAAATGCAAGATTTAAATTATTTTTCATGACAAAAGGGTCAGTGTGAAATATCTTATTTAACATGTCCAAACAATCTGCTGATGTTATAGGATGTTCAGTTCATCAAAAAAATTAATCGAATGTAGTATGAAATCAGTCTATGTTGGCTAAAACCAGGCTTTTGACTCAAAGGGTGTTTAATAAAATCAAGTCAGGGTGTTTGATCTCTATCCATGGTCAATGTTTGACCAATGAATGCAAAATTAATAAAAAAAAATCAGTATTGAATTTATTACAAAAATATCTATGTACAATATGAGTATAAAATTGTTGATGATCAATCGATTAATAAATATATTGAACTTCATAAGTAACGTCTTACGTTACTTAACGTTTGATTCTAAAAGTCACATTCTTATTCATAGGATTTCTTAAATTTAGCAATAACATTTATACAATCGCAAACCATCTTACATTACTGTTTGAAATAATTTTTTAAAAATAATATCCTCAATTCGCAAAGTAGTGAAGTAACATTTTGCACTTCTGATTGCTTTGAAAATTGCACCACATGGTTCAGCTGATACTTTTGCTCCACGCTTAGTTCTGGTTCAATTTTTTTAACTATGACATAAACATTGCAGTCAAAAATTGCAGCAAGAGAAAGCACGGAATAAACTACTTTTGTTAGAATATCAAAGTACATACCTTTCCAGCAGTCATTTTCGCACTGAAGTACAACAAAAAACTTATGCTCTGTAGGATTGTCCGACCAGAACAACGTCACCGTCACATGCTCAACACGATTTATCTCCTCCGTATCGATGTGAATATCCAGCGTGTTCTTGAACCTACTGCATGCCTTTTTGACAGCCTCCCACTGCTTTTTCATGTGTTCCCTTGACTTGTCGATCTCTGTGGAATGAAAGCAATTGGATCAAAAGAAAATCCATACAGCTTGGATCGAGGCAAACAAAACAAAGTGCCGAGTGGGCTTACCCTGCTGCAGATCAACGATTTCCAGTGACAGGGTCTCCTTCTTTTCCTTGGTAAGCTCAATATCAGTTTTTATCTGATCGATCTCCCTGATCGAGTTGATGGTCTTTTTCTCGACGACCTTCTGCTCTAGCCTGACAATGTCCAGTGCCTCCTTCAGCTCCTGCCTCTCGTTCGTTAATTGTACTATCGTCTCGTAGCTCTTCTCCAGCTGCTTGGCTCGTTCTTTGGAAACAAACACGTCGATCAAATATGAACAAAAATAAACAACACAGAATTGACAAAAAAAGAAGCTTATGGCAAGTAATATGCGTACCCAAGACTTGCGACTTCGACTCCAGCACGAGCTTCCTGACCCTGTTCCTGTAATTACAGCAAACCTCCCTCAACTTTCTCAGACTGTCCTTCATTCGGTCAGGATGCGCCACCACATCCTCAAAGCTTCCTCCGGCTAACTCGGCTCCGGTCCCAACAACGATACTCTCGCACGAGTTCATCTTCGCTGCGAACCGTTGATGGACTGTTGGAAATTTGAACGCGCCAACAACAACAACAACAACAAGCGCCAACGGCCGAGTAGCGCCGTCGTCTGCTACCGACGCCATGTCGCGTTACTCGCGTTCCCTTGGCACCGTGTTTTTATTGGTCGATTATCGACCGTCGATACTTGCGCGCGCGCACGCGCGTGGGTCTCCCCTATACAAGCGGGAACATTTGAACGTGAATTCGGAGCACTGATGCACCTTTCATTTTGGAATGTTTCTTCGTTACATTGTTATTTGATTGAATGAGTGCTGATTTAGTAGTTCCATTATTTATCAGTGGAAACGAATAAAATGTAAAAATCAACTTCTCTCGTCTCCATTTATTAAATAATACAGTTACTCGAACTCGACATGTTTCTCAGCGAAAAGCTCTTGCTTCGGTCCATTCAATTACAAAAGATATATATAACATCATGTGTGTGTGTTTATGTATGTACACTAGAGGTAGTCTAATTCGTGAACCGCGAAGTATGAAATCTACCAATGAGAAAGGTTATGTTATCGGATCAGCTAATAGGAATTAAATTACTCTTTCACTCTCTCTCTCTCTTCAGTGCAGTCCAATTCTGCTCGAATTTCACGTGTTACCGGGCAAGATGGATTTGTTCCGCAACAATTCGTCCTTGATCAACAGTGACAACCGTTCCATGGCCTGCGCGAAACGACAAATGATTTTGAAAAAACTCGCACAACAATTTTGTTTCGATCGACAGAAACAAAATATTACCGCTCGATTAAATTCCGCGGCAACTTTTTCAGCCCGAGGAAAAAAAAAAGGAAAAAAAAATCCGCACGGAAGATAAAAAAGAGTAGCGCAACCGGTAACCCACCAAATTCATCTCCTTGTAGGTGGCTTTGGCGAAGCTCGCCCTGATGGCGTTGCAAGGCTCGGACGGATCGGCCATGAAAGCTGCGCCCGGCGCTACGAGCACCCCGTGGCTGATTCCGCGCTGCATGACCATTTTCCAGGTATCCTGGACACCGGGCACTCTGATCCACAGGAAAAATCCCGCGCTCGGCAACGAGAACTCCGCTATGCCTGCGAATCATCGATCATGATAATGGTAATTTTTTCATCCACCGAGGACACAGTGTGGGAATCGCGGTATGGATGACAACCGCGAGGATTGTAGTACCTTTCAAGTGGTGCTCTGCCAGCTTGGCGATGAGGTCGCGCCGCTCCTTGTAGAAGGCCCGTATCTTACGAAAGTGCTCCATCATCTTGTCGAATCCCCAAATTTGCAGCAGTTTGTACAGTATCACCTGTAACGAGAGTCGATAGATAATGAGTAAACACGTATACATACTACCGTCAAACTTAATTTGGCAAGAATCGAAACTCGGACTGCAATATTTCAGCGATAAAAGGAGCGCTTTTTTTTTTCCTCGGAACGCTAGGTTTGACTTGTTTAACAAGACACCCCTGTTATCTGTATAATTAATGCGAGCTTTCGTGATTCTTCTCGTCGTGCCTGATAAGTACACAATATGAATTGTACCAGCTGACTCGTGCCAGTGAATGCTGCCGATATTTCAAATGTTTTCTTTCCCTCTTTTTTACTCGGCGATTGGATCAAACATGTTGTATTTCATCGTTGGGGTGGTCAAAACTTTGGATGATCGACGAAATCGGGATGAAATAAAGCGACGGAATCGATGTAATGTATTTCTGCACAGTGTTGTTTGAATCGAACTAATTGTCGACTGAAATTTCACGCGAATCCGCGAAGATTAGCGATGCTGCACGTGTATAAAATATAATGACGAAAGATAACTTAATCGCAAAGAATTGGGAGATGCCATAAAGTGCCAAGACGAGAGATAATAAGCGCGTACGTGCAGTATAAAGGCCAGGGATGATAAAGGCGTGAGGTTCTCGTAACCAGATAACGCGAAACGCCAAAGTTAACGTCAACAGGGAGTAAAGGAGGGAAAGAGCATAACAGTGTACGAAGATGATGATGAAGAAGAAACGTTTGTGTTGCCAAGGGAAATAAGTGTACGATAACGAGGCGCGATAGCGGCAGCGGCGGAACATACGTAAGTGCGAAACTCTCGATTTGCAATCAATCGTGAAAAACAAATTTATGGATCGGTCAACGCTGCGTAAAAGTATTATAAGATCGGATGACTCGAAGAAAAAAACAACAACAAAAAATAACCGATCAGAGTATTTACGTACAAACCTGCGACAGAGTGGGCGCGTGCAAGTGGCTGCTCTGCATGTGCAGCTCGATGGTGGCTACCAGCGGTTTCGCCGCCGTGATAACGCCGATCCTCAGACCGCTGCTCAGGACCTTAGAGAACGAGTCCAGCCTTATGACGCGGTTCTCCGTGTCGAGGGCCAGGAAGGACGTTGGGGCTTCCTGCAATGATCGAGATTTTTTCTGACCTCATATGTTTTTTACCTCAGGGCATGGTTATATCCATCGAATATTGTTGATCTCTACCTTCGATGAAGATCTATTATATGAATGCAGTAGATAAAATGATGATTGTAAATAAGCTAAATAAAAACTAAATAAACTTGATGATGTAAACTAATAAAATAAACTAGTTATATTATCTGTTTGACTATTATCATTGTAGAGACTTGGCAGTTAACGTTCTACGACAGTAGTATCAATAAGTCTTTTTTGATGATTGACAAAATAAGTACATCTTATCACCTGATTATATTCATGGACAGCCTAACAAAATCGATAAATTTTTCACCAAAATAATCAACGCAACAAGAGCGCACAAAAAAAATTCTAACAGGATATTTCCCGTACCGATTATTTCCGTCTAAAATATTGTAATTGACGTTTAACGTGCAGCTGATTAGAATCGGCTCGATTGTATTGCCTCGGATGCTCATCAACGCTCCCGTAATGCAATTCGTATCTACAAACGTGATACAGAAATCCGGAACTACATGTAGATAGTACGTGTGCTCAGACTCCCGTGCACAGCGGCACCGATGATACACGAGCGAGATCGAGGGATGCAATTATTATTCGTCAGTTACCGATTCCGTATAACCGTTTGGACTCGCGTGCGCCAATATCCGCCGGGACAGCTCCTTCAAGACGCTCGAAGCGTCTTACCTGCAGTGTATCCATGCATCTATAGATACATACACACATATACGTACGAGTGTACACAACTTACGTCCGTGAAGTACATGAAGTGATAGGGATCGTCGTCGAGGATGAGGAAATTGTACTCGCAAGCCAGCCTGTAGATCTCGTGTCTTCGCGCGAGCGGCATGACGGTGCCCGTGGGATTGGCGCCGGTCGCGTTGATGTACATGAGCTTGGGCACCTTGAGGCCGGAAGCCTTGCGCTCCTGCAGCCGCTCGCGCAGGCACTGGGGTATCAAGCCCTGGTCGTCCTGCTCTATCGGGATGAGTTCAGCCTCGTGCGGGGCAATCTGGACGTGGTATTGAGATTTATTTTTTTTTTTCGTTGTTTTTTTTCACGGAAACAGCTTTTGTTCATCGCTGTTGTTTGTTTTTTTCACTGCTTTCCCTTGAGTTGTTTAGGGGTGGGAGATATTTGATTATCGAGTAGTTTTTCACGAAAACTTGTGTACTTCGCAGTAGAATAAAGGCGCATATGTATAAACAAAGTTGTTGATTGTCATACTTTGAAGTACACATCAACATTTACAAGTACGTTTTGATAACTTTAGCAGTTTACTACTGTATTGTTAAATATCAATAATAATAATAATGATTCAATAATAATTGATGAACTGTGAATTTGAGCATTTGGATAGATATTTCATAACTTCCATCCGTTTACTTCAAAATCGCTCGGGCGTTGAATTTTGAAGACTCAATGATTTGACGATTAAATACTTGAGCGTTTAAGATCTTTATGATTAAGCGCCTGTCGGGCGTTCTGAAAATAAACTCATGGATGAGTTTAAAGTACATATGACCGAGTGTTTAATGTCGAAATATTTGAATTTATCTCTGGTGTCTTATATGTACGTCACTGAGTAATTTGCGTAAATAGTTGATTAAGTATCTGATCAAAACAATATTTCTATACAGTACGGAATGAGAAGGAAAAAAAAAGGAAAGATCAACTCACAACAACGTTGGCACCGGGGTAGAACGGATTCTGCACCAGGATCGGATCCCCGGGACCGATAATGGCCTCGAGAGCCTTGCTCAGCCCGTCCTGTCCTCCCGCGACGATGACGACCTCGCAGTTCTCCCACATAGGCGGCGAATGGGCCTTTCTTTGGAACTCTCGTATAGCCTGTTCGGGAAATCCAATGGAGCGCCATTTAAAATTTACCCGCGCGGCCGAGTTTTCGAAAGATTCTCGGGATTGTTATTCCAACGGAACAATCTTAGCTTTCTCTGTGAATCCAAGTGCTGATCACTCGATTCCTGTTACAGATATCAAACACTTCCATCTGTTTCCTTTCCTAAGCTCAGCTCTTTATGATCGAACATCCGAATCGTTTGAACGCTTTGGCATTTTACGTTGGAAAGTTTCAAAAGTAAACGGACAAAAGTGTTGATAGTTTGCAACGGACATTGCAGGCGCTCGACTGTCTCGTGTTCAAACACTCGAACTTACAGTGCGCGTTGCAAGCTGCGGGGAAGCGAAATACCCAGCTCACCTGCAGCAGAGGCGGGAAGCCCTGGCTCGGGATGTACTGGAGTGCGGCGGCGAGCTCCTCGCCCTCCAGGACAAAGTCGGAGCCGTCGATGAGCTTTATCGAGATCTCGCTGAACGGGAAGGTCTCCTCGTTCGGCATGCCCTCCGCCAGGGAGATGATGCTGTGCGGGGCCGAGTAGGCGATTTTCGCTGTAATTTTTCAACGCACTGATTGTCTAGCTGATTGTTTTGATCGAAAGTTAGTGATTTTAAATTACATATTCGATTAGGTATTGACTTTTCGATGAAACAAATAACGGATACAAAATCGTCGTGAAGAAATAGACAATTAAGATTTGGAATACAGAATCAGTTGACTTGTTGTAGTACTATTATTTTATTTGCGAGTTGAGCGACCATTAGTAAGGTAATTTCGGGACGATCAAAAAAATAAAGATCTCAAAGAAATGAGTAAAAATGGTGTTATCGTTTATAATGATGTTATAAAACAATTTAAAAATTGCTGGTGCATCAATCGTACCGAGGGTAATTCAGCAGCTGGAAAATCATTTTTCCCTTCAAAACTACTCAGCTCGTAAATAAAACAGCATTGCTGTCCACAGAATTTTGAGGTAAAAAATTTCTTTTAGTTAGCTGCAGCTCCTTCGCTTCAATGTTAAGTAAAGGAACGTTTAATCAAAACATTATAGATTATTCCGAAATGTAAAATTAACTTCAAAACTTTAATCAATATAAATATACATCTGATAAAACGGGTGTGATCCAAATTTTTCAACGCCAATTACTCCGCTTTAATTCGTCATATATTTCAATTGATAAACACTAGAATCAACTTACTCAACTCTCGCGTGGCGGCTGATCTCCTACGTTTGGAAACCTCCGTTCTAAACTGGGCATAGTCAATCTTTGTCCGCTTAGTTCTGTTGTACTTGTACATGATCGAAAAGTTGTATCTTCGAAAATCGTAAAAAATGAACAAACGAAAAGGCAAATATACCAAAGTGGCAACTAAATATTCACTGTCAGATGCAACAGAAAAAATGTACTCGTGTGCACAAGTTGAAAAAAATGTTCGAAAAACTTTGTGAAATCCGAAAGTCGAACAACTTGTCGGAATCGAGCAAGTATATATACTCTATATTATTGCACTGGCACGTTTGGGTTCGCACTGATTGTGCCACCGCCTTCGCGCCAGCTTTTATATGTTTACATTGCGTCTTGCATTAGCGAATCTGAAACGGAAAAAGGCTGCTGTTTCTCTCTTTACTTGCGTGCGCGTGTACGCAAATCTCCCCACTACCGTACTCCCAAATGGTGATTGTAATTAAGTATTTTTTGTTATTACCTTGCTACTATACAGCTGTAATTGGAAAAAATTAAACTTTCGTGTGCTGTTGATTATCGGTCATTATCGGTGATCATCGGTACTAAGTAGGTGTATAACATACGTAAGTGAACTGTCGAGCATCAATAGTACAAATAATATATTATTAAAGTTATAAATTATAAAATGGTTAATGATCCAAAAAATACTGAAAAAATCCTCAGCACATAATAGTGTTTGTGTGTGAGGATAAAAACTGTAATTATTACATCAAATTTTTCATTTATTTATCTCCAAAGCAAATAATCAGTAGACACTTTAGGTTTTTAGGAACTATCGAGCATATTATCAGATCTGCTGTGAAAATAAATGTTTCCCATAACAGTGGCACCGTCGCCGTCGTGCACCGATTGGTTCAAAAAACTTTTAAGATTCCTTCCCTACCCTCGTTATTTTACAACAATTTATTGCATTGACTCTGATGGACGGCGAGAATGTGATATTAATAGTTCATGACTACAGCCACAACTGTATTCACGAGCTACTGAGATAAAAAAAAAATTATAGCATTCTCGATCAAAACATTTTTGAGTACTTACGGATTTTCTGAAAACGCTAAAATGGTATAGGTGTGAATCCTTCACTGAGCTATAACCGATGCAGCTTCAAAAAATTCTTCGTGGCTGCACGTGTCGCGCGCATGCACAAAATACAGAGCCCAGAAAATTGCATCAGATTTTTCGCGGCGAAACAAAAACTTCTCCTATACTGCACGTATCGGACGCAGATATCTACTCCAAGACGCGTCCCCCACCATCCCGGCATTATGCCACGCGCTGAGGAAAAGGTACCTACATATTGACACTCGATACTCACACACACGCGCGCTATCGCATTTATATCAGTAGCACACATGACATTAGTATAGTATATATGTTCATGACACATAGCCGCGGAAATCGGGTGTCGTTCGGAACAAGCAAACATTTCATCAGCCACTCATTCAGCTTGATACAGAGGATATATGTATTACATATACGCGAATAGTTGGTGAGAAACTGCGGAGCGCGCTTACATCATTAAAACTGCCAAGAGTCCCGCCCCTAAAACGCAGCCGTGACCTTACACCGGCTCTTGTTGATGTGTGCACACGAGCTTGTGCCATACTTATACATACAATCCATCGGGATGATTCTTGCTCCGAATGCAGGCGATTAATCTTACACTTTTCTCCTTCATATTGAGCTGTCCGTTTGGAATCGATGTTGCTGTTAAAGAGCTTTTGCCATTCAAACAAAAGCTCCCGAATGATAAAGGCGTGTGTGTATAATCAGGTGTGTAAAATGTATGTTTTCATCTTATCACCATGTTAATAAAGATAATACATCGTATACTTGGTTCATCTTGACTTTGGTATTAAGTTTAAGTTAAAGTATTGGAAGAAAGTCGCATGAACTTTTTAGCCGAGGAAAAGATTTTGATACTTCAGTTTCTTATTCTCATCGCAAGATTTTTTGTATAGCACGAAAAAAATTTTCTCGATGTATAATTCGTGGATAATTTAAAATTTCAAAGAAGATGGATATTTATTTTTTGAAACGTAGTAGCGAATCATCGAGTAATAATGAAATAACGATATCAAAAGAGATGGATCTATTTCACCAGCTGAATGGCTGCAGATAAACTTGTTGCCGTAGATTATATTTATACGATAATTACGTTATATTCAAACGAAATTTCTTATCAAAGAGATTAAGTGCGATTATTTTTAAGAGAGAACAGTCCCCTTGTACTTGTTGAGAAAATGCTAACATAACATGACCATAGTGGTTTTCAAACACATTTGTTATGCTGCATGAAAATATCGCGACTATCTTTCTTTTTACTAGCCAGTTAACTGAGATTTCCGGTATAAATAGCATAATTTGCATTATACTGTAACCACTTACGCCATGTTCACCTAAATCAATATTACCTATTCCGTTCTCAAACATTTTCACGCACATAATTGTCATACTTAACAGATATTGTAATTAAAAAAACTTGCGTTGAGAAAAAGGTATTTTTAAATTATATTACATGCTTAAGGTATTTTGTCACCTATTAATTTATGTTTTGTACAAAAAATACTGTTTTATAGCAGTTGCGTAATCTAATTACTACAGAGACGCAAATGTCGCTGTACCAGGAAATCTGGGAAAGAAAGAGATGTTGCAGAAATGCGGTATTTCCTCAAACTTGCAAGTGATGCTTTTTTTTTACAACATTTCAAAAAATTATGAAAGCCCAAGCTCTCTCAAACTATGATGTAACTCTCGGGATAAAAATTAACTTATAAAGTCGTTGGTTTTTGGTGATATTTTTTAAGCGTATCGTGGCTGCGGATACTTATCGTCTTATTCGAGGTCTTATTCTAGACAGACGAGCTCCTTTCTCCCGTATATTATAATAGCTACCCTTTCTCGAGTCTTTGATGTACTAAGAATAAACTGCTCATCGGCAACTTCACTTTTTGTTCATCAATAAGTAGATAGGCAATTCTGGTGGTATCGAATAACAAAAGGAATACAGTTCTCCCCACAACAGCAACGACAGAATCTTGTAAGATTATGAGATGAGATTTTTTTAAAGAATAAATCTTGTCGATCGTAAAATAATCATGGTATGCCCATAAGTTTTATTTCCGATGAAAGTATGAAAGTATTCGTCTGGTGCTTGAGATTTGACTAGAATTATAGTGATAAAAGTTATCCTTTCGTTTCAACTAAGAATACACCTTTCCCAATTTAAAAAAAAAAAAATCTTCCCAAGTGCATTAGTGCGTAATATGTTCTCGAATCGAACAATAAAAATAAGTCAGAAGCTACGGGAAAAAGCAAAATAATTCGCCGATTCCGGTCGATGAAAAACAAAACCATCGACAGTACCCTGAAACAGGAAACTGAATGATGTTCCCGCGCTGCAGTTACAACAGCTGAGAGCGATACTCCATTAATTGACGCCAGTGGTGATAGAAGGCGTGTATTTTGCTCGTCTGAGTTCTTGAAACAGCAACAGCAAAATGCATATACGCGTGTGTAAATATGTGATACAGCATCGGCGGAGAAGAAGCAATAGCAATAACATCAACAGCCTATAAAAGAGGGTTATCGCTGATGCAGCGTTTCTTCTTCGGCTGCAGCGCTGCGCGAGATAAATCTGTCAGTCAATCTAGATTTTATCGTGAATATTATATCTTCCAACGCTGGCGTAGATTTTTTCATTCATTGCGCATCACAGCCGTGTTATTTCAGAACGACTGATCGTGGACAAA
>JAPYYV010015645.1:0-14478 GCA_030522625.1 Copidosoma aretas
ATTTTATTGATGATAAATTCAATAATTGATTTCATAACGCAGAAAAATTCACACTTGTACTAAATCACTTATACAACCAATATTCACTAAAATTGCGATAAAATTATTCAGCATACAGTTAATATTACATTAGATTGCTGAAAATTTTTCAAAGACAATCGATAATTGGGCCATTAAACCTACAGGGTTAAGATTGAAAGTACAATGATATGTTATTTGTAATAAATTATAATATTCTAACGATGAAAAAAGAAAATCAAAAATGCTGTAGTATGTTTATTTCATTATGAATTATACTCTATTGAAAATATAATTAGTAAAAATTCAAGGGGATATAAATATTCAGTAGTTATAAAACAAGAAAAGGATATGTAAAAGTGTATAAAAATTAATACAAGAGATGGAAAAATAATTGAACAAAAAATTTACATTTACAAATATAAAATAAAAAATTTTAAATGATAACTTACTATTAACTTGTATCAATAATCGATTATAAAATGATAAAAAATAACCAATGAAAGGATCATAACAGTTTCTCGAATAATAATGATTGCGTAAAAATTATGTACGTATACATATGTATCAATATTAACCTTAAATAACAAAAAGAGTCCTTATCAGATTTCAATTAGTAACAATTATTTGATGAATCAGTGATATCATTTAATTTATCGACTACATTTGTTCGAACTTTTAGCCAATTTTTAAGAGATCGCTTTGGTTATCTATAATTGCACACACATATATATGTGTATCAAAAAAAAAATTTTTGTATTTATTATTCAGTCATGAGAACAGAAATATCGAAATAAGGGGGTTGGCGCGCGGAGCGCGCAGGGGGCGAAGCCCCACTAGTATGTATATATATATATATATGTATCTCTCTGGCTTTGTCTGTAAAAGAACGCCGTTCGATTGACTCCGAGTCCTAGCCGTTTACCGACGAATTTATTCGTTCGAGGACGAGGAAAAGCGGCCCTAGTCGTTCCAAATGATTGCCATGCACGCATTCCTGCGCTATGAAATCATTTTTTATAGTGTCGAGATACACATTATTAAGGAAAATTATTCGCTCTCTCACAATAATTAGATCTTTTAGTAACAGTCTTAATAAAGTATAAAACTTGACTTTTCTCCGAGCCCTTATAAATGAATGTGAACAATCATTCCAAACCCTGGTTCATTAAAATCGCCCACAGGGTTTCGAAGATACTATTTATATGCACACACACACACACACACACACACACACACACACACACACACACACACACACACACACACACACACACACACACACACACATACACACACACACATGATTTAGCAAATCTAAATTTTGACTGGTTTAAGGCTTTCTCCACAAGGAAGCAAATAGAGAATAATTGAATAATTTTTAGTTTTTTCGTAAATGATTACATAACATACATAATTTTCAGGATTTAAAACAACTTATACATATATTAATACCGTTTCTTTTTATTTTTGTATTAGTAATCATTAAATGTTTTCATCGCTCTATATAATTCATGTTTTAATCATTATCGTAATAAACTGTTGTAAAAATTACGTCTATAAAGTTGCATTTTGATATGAAAATATACAGTTGGCTGTGGGAGAACAAAGATTTGTATATTGATCAGATGTTTCTGTAAACACTTAATGGTTTAATTTTTTATTTGTAATCAAGAACTCCAAAAACATAGAAAATTGATTTCTACACATAATATATGGTGTTAAAAATGAGGTTTTTAATTTTTTTTTTAGGTATAGCTGACAATAAAAAATTTTATAAGTCAGTTTTTTTGAATTTCTTATTTATTATATTCAATAATTTTAATTCGTAATCTATTCGAGTACAATCGGAAATTCAGAGATCGCCTGCTACCGTGGTATAGAACGGTTACATTCTTGCTACCTCGCTATTTTAAGACGCTTGCACAGTGTGGTATACTATAATTTTATTGACAACCTTAACTTAGTGTTTGTTACGTCACGAAGTTCCCCCACAACTTTTGGCTATGGTTTGAGTTGCGCATTTTTGTTAAAGTGACTGTCGTCTCATGCGTGGTCTCTTGTAGGTTAGATCACCGTATTATTTCTACCATATCATCCTGTGCATCTTGTCATCAAAACTTTGAAACTGGTAGCATAATAGCTGTGTGCCACATTTAAAACAGCTTATTTCACGGGACTGTCGATTGTGTAAGAAATGTAAGGGGTGCTACCAAGCAGCTATTTTGATAAGCCAATCACAGTCCTGCCCCGCATTTCGCCATATTTAATCAATTTTATGCGTGAAGTGTTTAATACGCCAGTTAGCATTGTTAATGAATGCGCGTACCCGATTCGTCACATATTCAATATGTCGAAAAGCGGGACAGGCCGGCGCGCTGTCAGTTACTCTGCTTAGTAGCATACCTTATATTTCTTACATCATGCACACATACACTTATACTCATACACTTTGTACACAAGTAGTTCGACTTATTATTCGTCCCGTTGTGTGCCCATTCCCTCTCTTTATTCTCCTGGGCCCATAATACAATGTGCCCGTGCTGTGCTGTGCTGTGCCGCGCTGAGGTGTGCTGTGCTGCGCTTACTCCGTATAGAACTTAAACATTGCTTCCTATCAGTGTTAACACTCGTATTCTATGTTTGATGTAACTCTAAAATTAAATACCATCTACTGAGTTAGGAGAGTTTCCGACATTATGGAGCAACGTAGGCACTTAATTTTTGAGTTACATCAATCATAAAATATGAGTGTACACTGACAGGAAGCAATGTTTTGGTTCTGTGCAGAGCAAGCGCAGCACAGCATACCTCGACGCAGCACAGCACAGCACAGAACAGCACGGGCACATTGTATAATAGGCCCAGAAGAGGGAATGGGCAGACTCGCGTCTCGCACGTCCGTGTAAAATAATGAACATCGATGGTACGCGGAGAATAGCGAATATTGAGTCTAATTGCTTGTGTGCAAAGTGCATGAGTGTTAGCATTTGTGTGCATGATGTAAAAAGTATAAGGTGTACTACCGATCAGAGTAACCAACCGCCGGCCTATCCCGCTTTTAGACATATTGATAGATGACGAATCAGGTATGCACATTCATTAACACTGCAAATTGGCGTATTAAACACTCTACGTATAAAAATTGATTCGATATGATAAAAAGGGGGAAAGGCCTGTGATTGTCTTATCAAAATAGCTACTTGGTTGCACACCTTTTATTTCTTACACCATGTACGCTTGTACATGCCAGTCGTAGGGGTGACACAAGGCTTTGGTTGGGGAGCGACATGTTCACAGGCCATCAATACGGCGACGACAGATTAAACGCGAGGGAGTGGAGAGAGGACGCGGAGCTACAAGATACATTGCCACTTACCTCGGAACAAAGCCAATATAGTGTGTGTTGCTTGGTGGTGCAGTGCTGGCCGGATCACGGGCCACACGTCTCTGAACACGTGGTCTCGTAGTAGACGGTTTTGGTACGGGGCCACACGTGTATATGGCTTTTGCTAGTCGGCCGGCTCGTCAGACAGCGCGGCACGTAGACATCTGCGCTGTCCCTATGACTTCTATCGTTACATTTAGATATTTACGTGTAAAAGAATTTAATTGTGTTTGTATTCTAATTTTTGCTAAAACATAGTGGTGTATTGTGGATACAATTTTTTATTGTTTCTAGATTTGTTCTTCAAAAGCGAGTTCAGAAACTATCTTGGTAGAAATTTGTTATTACCCACAGCCATATCCCTGAACCGACACCATACTCGTAAGTTCTCATTATGTTTTACTAGCGTTGTGGCAGTCATGTCATGTTATACTGAATCTCAATATTGACAAACGCATATAACTACGTACAACTGCGAGCTATTTATTTTCAATAATAGATTGATATATTATATTGTAACTCATTTTTCAAAAGATGCAAGTGAAAGTTGGTATCAATTTCACAGATTGCATATGATGAGGCAAGCCCGAGAATCAAGTAGAAAGGATAAATAAACTGACACTTAATAGAAGTATGTACTTTTAAGTTTACCTTGAGTTTCCAGCCCTTAAAAATATATATCAGGATTTATGCATGATTTTTTTATAATTTGCATTGTATCATGGTACAAAAAGGCAAGATAGGTCCACGCGCATGTTTACATGGCTCAACCAATCAGGCGAGGAGCCTGTATGACGTCATATCGAATCACACGAGGAGCCTCTTTGACATGCGGGCTCATGTGCGAACTGTGCCGAAATTGGTATCTCTACTAGTCCGACCTTTTCTTCTTGTAAGATGCATTGTATATACATTATCCTCAAAAAAATTTTATTTGAATGTGTCTTTTTAATCAAGAGCTGTCTATTAAAAAGAACACACACACACACACACAAAATAACACGCTGCTGTCCGACGCTGGGCTCCTATTACAAACTTTGAAGCTAGAAGAAAAGCCTAATATCATTTATTGAGTAATTAAATTAATAATAGTTTTTTAATTAAATCATGGAATTTTAAATCTATTTCTTGATTTAAGAGTAAAAACGTATACTTGACATTTAAACAAGCTAGTAAAGTATCAATGAGTAAAATTTATAATTTTAAAAAAACGGGACAGTCACAGGACTGTCAGTAGAAACTATGCTTGTTTCTCATAATAAAAAAAATATTGAATTTACAAAAAAATAAAATTAATTGTAGTGATAAAATAAGAATATGTCAAAAATAATTATTTTGCAACTTTAAAATTTATTTTACCAATAATATAATTTTTTATCAGAAAATATTAGAATAGAATTAGAAAAAATATATACTTACACATTAATTCATTTTCATTCATACGATTCATCGGCCAGTACCATGGTAGTTGCGAGCGTGTATGCATATAGTGTGCGTGTACTGTTATAAATTGTTATTTTCGACACCTATCTTTCTTACCCGTCGAGATGTAGCATTTTTCTGTTTTTTAAAGATTATGTTATTCTAAAATTATTTCGAAATAATTCGTGTACGCATTCTTGTTTATATCGTTGAAGTGCTGTAATTTTTTTTGTAATTTTTTACCACTTTTTACCAAGATATATCAGAAATTTAGGAAATTTATGTTATGTCGTAACGTCGACTAAAATAATTCTAATCGTCTGCTTCGATGTTTATTTACCATTGTAATATTTTATAAACATGCTATAGTTTTGCCAAAATATGTTCATCTCTATTCCATATTGATATATGCAAAACACTAAAAATTTGAGTTATATTTTTACATTAACTGACACCTCTCTATTTGTGCTCCACGATGATTTTTTTTCCCTTTAAAAACCCACTATAATCTTAAAAATAAATGTATTAGAGTTTAGATTTTTGTTTGTATGTATCAAACCTTTAGACATTATTGAGGTAATTTTACGATGACACCTTTTGATTTTTTGTGATTTCTACTGTGAACTCATCATTAAAATAAGGCACAAAGTCAAAATTTTCAAATAATTAAGTATATAATAACAAGAATATACTATTCATTTTTAAACCATAGAAAATTATTATCATTTGTTATCAAGAATTTTGAATAAGACATCTCTTAGCATACATTTTTAAATTTGAATTTGTCATTCAACTTATTTTAAATCTGAGATTGTTATGCGTTATCACCTCTTTTAAGGTAGTTGTATCCCGAATTGAAATAATAATGAGGTCTTTATGTAACTTTACACATAGCTTAAATAATATCTAATAAGTACTCCACAACATTTTTGTGAGGCTAGGGTTCTTAGGAGGCAAAATATGAGTGTTTGTATGTTTGATACTTTATCATGGATGCTTATGGAGAAATGCCTTTTTCTGTCCTTTAATAACGTATATCGTACGAAATAATGATGAACCTTTGACGATATTTTTTTGTGTATTACAAAAATATATAATAAACTTATTGAATTTTACAAAGTAACTCAAGGGTATTTGTGGTACAAGAAACACATCAATGACCGTCGTAAAAACTGCTAAAGGTTATGCCTTCACACAAGTGCGAGAGAGACAGAAGGCATACCACACTGTCGAATCCAAGGTCAACTCTGCTTCTGACTAGCGTAGTGGGGATACAAATACCTTAACTTATAATAACAAACCGTTGGATAAATATTGGGCGTCTGCATCGATCTGCCAAGCATGCAAACATTGTTTGGTTATTGTTTACTGTACTCAAATAAAAACCAGGCCATACAGACAGCTGTATCTCTCTCTTTCTCTCTCTCTCTTCCCCTCTCTTCCCCTCTCACCCGCCAGCGCAAAGCCACTAAGTCGCCATGCCACGACGGTACTACTGCATACACACACGAGTATACTGCAGTACTCGCCCTTATACATATATACACATGTGCTCCCGCAGACGCGCACAGTTGACAGCTCTCTCTGTCTCTCTCGCTCACTTCGCATCGCTGGCCTCGCCTCTTCTTGTCTCGCTGCGCTCCCCTCGGCCCTCTCTCGACCTCTTCCCCAGCAGCGCTATAGAATACGTGCGGAGTGGGGAATCTTACGGTTCTTTGTAACGTCGGTTTTTCCATGTTAGGTCCTTCTGCCAAGGCTCGGCGCAAAAAGCATAGCTTCAAAAATAAAACTAAACAATTAAAAAAAATACTAAGTGTAAAATAAATAAACAATAACTTGAAATTACAGCATGACTATTTTTATTCATTATAAAGAGTGTATGTCACTTTTTCAGCAACATGCTGTTACCCTTTATGGATATTCCTATAGGTATACGTATAGGACACTATTTATAAAATTCAAAATTAAGACTATGAGTTACTGAAATCTTTCAATAAATAAATTTAAATGAATGCATAGTGCATACCAATGAAAATGCAGATCCTTGGATATCTCATGGCATTGTATTGTTGCCTAATAGTTAATTGAGGACATTCCATACAGATAGTTTACTACAATGAATTATTTTAAATTAGTGAAAGATTTGTGCAATGGCATGCGATCTGTTGAGAGCTGTCGATGAGGAGTTGGAAAAAAATCAAACTGCACACGTTAAGGTCGTTGATCTATGTTTCGTTGACTTCACGTCCACCTCATCAGGCTCACTTGATTTAAAACGGAGAATTATAAATACAATTACAGAACGCGATAAAATTTATTTTTTATAAATATAAATAATACAAACGATTTTTCAAGCTACAATAAATTTGATGAAGTTACAATGTAAAAACAGTTGAATTAGATACATACATATATATGTGTTCACGTTTTGGAGAACGATCGTCAACTGATGTAAAGTATACAAAGTTATCGGTACTTATACTAAGAATTGCGTACAACTATAGTCATATTAACAGATACATTAGAGGTTTATAAACCGAACTGAGCATCTGAGCGTCTTCTTTTCTATTGATTGTGCGTATGAAAGAATTTATGTGTAGCATTTCGGAAACCATTCTTTTAAGATAATTATTTTCTATGAATAAAATCCTAACTTTTTCGAAATCAAAAACGTGTCCATAGTCATGCATGTGTGATGTGACTACGAGATCTTCGTTTTTGTTATTCTTGTGTTCCCTTTTTCAATGCTCTTTTTTCTTGCTCTTTTTGTTTCACCACGGTACTCAGCCGGATACTAATTGCATATAAAATTTACGGTTTTCCAAATCATATCTAAGATTACTAAAAAGATTCAACGTTTAGTTACAACCCATGATGAACAATAAATTAAACCAAATCATAATTCTAGGCGAAGATAAATTGGACAAATTTGATCAGCCCAACGTTGTCTACAGTTTTAAATGCAATTTGTGTCCGGCTGAGTACCGTGGTTTAAAGGGGGTGTAGTAAGGAATTTATTAACTGAGCTTGTCTCTTGCCTCATGTATAAAAGCTTTGTATTCTCTATTCAGTTTATAAATTAAGTTTTCTATGAACATCATTCTTTTATATAATGGTACAAATCGTTTTAATGCCCTCTCTTTTCAACTTATTCTGCTCTTGATCCAAGATTTCTACTTTATCGAAATTCAATGTATAAGACAGCTGGTAAACGTGCGCCTTAGCACATGCGTTCTCGTCGGGGTCATTTGCTTTGCCCCACGTTATATATATTAAATTTAATACAATTAATCTTACATACAATCCAACTCTATTTTTCCTTTCTTTTAATATTTTTATCCAGTTAAATAATATTATTATTACTATAATTTATGAAGCAATTCAATAAATAAAACAAGCACATATCGTAACTGAATTTTTCCAACAATGCAAAAAAAGACAGACTAATTATGGAATTTCTACTCAGAACTCTATCGCGGAACTATTTTTTGTTTTATATCAGTACAAGAGCTACCTTAAGCTGTCCTAGAATATTATTAAAATATGATATATTTATTTAATCTCTTTATGTCACTAATCTTGCTTTAATACATTTTTCAACAAAAACTGATAGATAGCAATGTTCTGCGAATATACATTTTATTCATAGTAATTTCTTGGACCTACATTTTAAATCGAAAATTTCAAAAATCTTGTCAACTATTAAAAAATTTATGACAATTATTTAGCTATTAGAATTATGTAAAAAACAGTTAAAATGTCTATTAGATGAAGAAAGTTTACTAAACATATTGAATTCACAGGTGGAGTTAGTTATCCTCATCATATCAAGAAATATGGCAAATACGAGCTACCTTTTTTTCTAACCGTTAACGGAAAAAAATCATCATTACCATTTAAAGTATTCAATTTCTTCTGGATATATTTTGATTAAATAACAAAAATGCAATAAACAACATACCTTTAGTAAAAACAACATCATCACCACACGTTGACAACACATACTGTTCAATTCATTGTAAAACGATTTCAGCTATACAGGGTAAAGTACATCCGCCCATCGGAGTACTGCACACTTGTTTATATGTTAAACGGTTGATAAAAAGTAATTAGACTCTATCAGGAATTCCATTCACCTAAACAATTCACTATTAATTGATCCCAAAATCTGTGAGAATGTGCTTAATTTTTTATGAATGCAATTTTTATCAAGTTCAAAATGTTAGTATACAATGATTTACAATAATGATACTGTTTCTTCTGAGGAGTATGGTTCTTGTAAGGAGTAGGTTCATATTTTTTAACCAAATATCAAAACCAATATTAAAAACTGCAGGAAGCCACTGAATCCCTTTCTAAACTCATGTTAAAGGTAAAATTTAAAATTTAGTTTAGTATTGAATAGCATAAATGTATCAAAAGGACGTTACTCTTAGTGGTATATCCATTTTTGTAAACATGTTTTTAATAGCTAGGATTATTTTCAACTTTTTGGTCAAACATGATACTAAACTACTTCTGTTGTATTGCTTACCATGACTTCAAAATTATTTTTAAGAAAGAATTCGAAAAAATGAGTCGATGCATACAAAATTATAATTTTTGTCACAAATAAGCATCTCTCCAGGGCGGTCCCTGGGCCCGAGGGCGCTTACGGAGCAACGCCTTAGGAATCGATGGGACCGCCTTGGTCGGTTGCACATAAGTAGCAAATCCTATTTTTTCTACCAAGGGTGCACCTAGGTTGCAAAAGTGCCCGTGGTAGAAAAAAGTTGTTGTGGGTATCTTTTTCGGTGAAAAATAGCCTCTTTAAGGTTATTCTTGTATATTTTATGTACATCGAAGTTTGTAATAGTATCTAGAGGTTTTTTAGATCGCTGTATACATTTTTGAGAATATTTTTATGTTTGGAGTATGATAGGGCCCATAAATTGTCAAAATTTTAGTTTTTTCATATTGTAGGTTATTTCCACCCATTTTTAAAATTTAAAAAAATTATGGATGCTATTAGTAACCACAAAAAAACTTTCAAGCTTAGTCAGATAAAATTGCGCCGACACTATTGACTTTACGGCCATATTCCAATTTTAAAATATATTTTTAGGTCATGTTTTATTGTAATTAGGTATAATATATACGAATTTTAATTCGACTTGTTGTTATCTTTAATCTGGCGCAAGAATTTTGAAGACCCAGTGATAACTCGCTGAGTTATGCCACGCTCACACGTGCGCGAAATAGAACCATGTGGAATCAAAATAGCCCATAAGATTCCGTGAGCGTTAGAGATAGGTTCTATTCGTCAGCAGAAAGAAACCTCTCTCTCACTCTCACTGTGTCATATGGTATATTCTGATTCCGCAAGGTTCTATTCCGCGTACGTGTGACCGCGGCCTTATAGCCAAAAAACGTAAAAACACGTTTCTTTGGGATTAGGAAGCTAATTTTTAGTCTAAGGATCTGAAACATTCAGAATCTTAAACTTTTAACAAGACAAAAAAACGGACCAAATTTTAGCCAAATCAGTAGTAAGGCCAATTTCACATACTTATCCAGCTTCACTCTTCATAGTGTCTCGATTTCTGAGGCTTTGGAGTCCGGCTACCAGCTTCACTCGGTGTAGTTTGAGAAATAAAAAGGTCTTAGTACGATGGACTACTGTATTTCTATTTTGAAGTTGCACTGAGTCGGTCTGGGTGGTTCCCTGTTGGCCTGGCTGTGCTTTTACCTAAGTTATCGCAATCATGCGGAAAACTAGGACACTGTTTGTAAGAAATTGTAAATATTGGCTAAGGAATGCTCCGAGGTTTTTACCGGGGCCCTCTGCTGTTTCTTCAACATAACACTGTCAAAATTTGGAAGCATGAGGATTATGAAATTATGGGATACTGCACTTTGAAGCACTTCTGTTGCTTTATCTCGCTTATTGTGAATAAACTTTTGTGAACAAAATTTCCAGCTGCAACGAAATATCCATTAGTCCTCAATAACCTTAAAAAAAGCCCCCTTAAAAATTGTTTTAGGCTTGGTATCTGCATTATCTCTTAATGTTTTGCATTTTATTAATGTATCTTTTGAAACTTTTGAATTCCAGTTCACCATTTGTTAAATTATTAATGGATTAACATTAAAAGATAGGTTTGTATGTGAAAAAAATTTTTAAAAATCCAGTGCTACAATGAAAGTAGTCACCAGGGTGTGGAGGTTGGCTCGCGAAGCATCACTAGTATATATCTATATATATATATGCACAAACACAAAAAATGGAGAGTAATCCAAACAAAATATTTCAAATCGTTTTATTTATTTAACAAGAATTTATTGCACTTCTTTAACATGATGGCACTTTAATACTGTGTCAAATTTTGTGGACTTAATTACGAATACGCAACTACAGATCAAAAATACCCCCAATGTAGTTTTTTTGTGCTACAGTTAACTTTAAAAAGATTTGTCTCCGCCATCGTAGATTCGCTATTTCAATTGTATAAAATTAAGAATGGATTCATATTAGGCGACGCAAAATACCTCTGTATCTGATTTTTATATCTAATCTTAAAATTTAAATATTTTTGGCAGCCATAGTGGGTCCACTATCTTGAATTCTGCGAATCTAATGACAGGTTTGTTATCAGCGATCAACATTACCCCTAATAATTGATTTTCATATCTTGGCTTGAAATTTTTATATATTTTAGTCTCTATATTAGATTTATCATTTTTAATTCTGCAAATCTAACGGCAGAGTCGTTATCAGCAACAAAAATTATTCGTAATTAGTAATTTAAACACCAATAATACTTTTGTCGACTGTAAATGTTGAAACAAGACAAATATTTTTTTCCTCCTTTTTTCCTTTAGCTCCGAGCTTCTAAAGTGAAGCCGCCAAGTACGAATTTCAGCAAGCGTTGAACTTGCTTGGTATGGAGCAGCGCGTATACATGTGTGGGTATAATTTTAAAAATTATACACACACATACGTCAAATTAAAAATAATATTAATGTTTATTTATTAGTTTGACTGTAAGACCGATATAAATATTTGTCTTGTTTTAATAAGTAATTTATGTATCTTATTTTGGAATTTGAATATTTATTGGCCACTATATTGAATCATAAAAATCTGATGACAGATTTGTAATCTGAAATCAAATTTTCTCCCGATAGTCTATTTTCATAACCTAATTTATAATTCAAATCTTTTTTTGCTACCATATTGGTTCTGCCATTTCAAATTCTACAAATCTGATAACAGATTCGTTTTTAGTGACCAAAATAACCCCTGGTAAGTGATTTAACAACTTAATTGTGAATGCAAATATTTTTGGCCGCCATATTAGATCCGTTATTTTGAATTTCACTAGAGTTGCATAACGCATGGAAGATTATGCTACTTTATGTACATTCTAAAAATGCTAGGTCAATCTATTAAAAATTGAGTCAACGGATGAATTTCGTCCATTCTGTCCCACTCTGCGACGATAAGTAAGGTGAAAAGCCAAAATAGTCTCATAGTTCTTTTTTACAGAAAACTATTACTCAATTCAATCGATTTTAGGCTTATTTTGTTCCTAAGACCATAACTTACAAGTATCTGTCTTCCTAATACTTGTAACGACTTCCTATTCATATATGTTTTTCAGGTATATATGTATATAGCCAATTTGTATAGTATAATTACTCTGGATACATGAAAACGTTAAAATCAACTGATTTGCACCAAATTTTTTACACAGGGATATTAAAGTTGGACTTGCCATAATCAAGATGGTGGGCCCAAGATAGCAAATCAAATTTTTGAAAATCAAACGTTTTGCACAGAACTTGTTAAAAGAGGATTTTTGGGACCGTTGATTACGAATCAGAGGTCAGACCTGCAAAATTTATGATTGTAGACCCTATATGACAAGAACTCATAAATCTAATCCGCTGTATAGGGTCTACTAAAGGATCAAAGTCCCTCAGAGGTGTATGCACTCGTTTTACATCGGTATGTGAGATATATATGTATATATATCTATATATATTCATTATAGTAGGCTAACACGCCTGAAAAATTCTCAAAATTCATGCTTAAACTCAATTATCGAATTAACACTTAATTTATCGAATTCATGTTTTTTTGGTTCCTAAGACCATAACTAAAAGAATTCGTTTCCCTCTAACGTAGTACGTTTTCCTATGCATACGTATTTTTTTATATATATATTGTGACTTTTTCTGTGTATTTCAAAGTACACATGAGAATATACTTACTTACATATTGAAAATAATGGTTGTGGATATCAGTGGCTCGTGTTATTTTGCGTGATTTGTGGAACATTTTCGTAATTTTCGTCTAAATCCAGGATTTTACACAGAAAACGATATCTACTATGTTTATGCTAGGGGAGGGGGAGAGGCAGGCAATAAGTTTACGTATGACAAAACAATTTTTTTTTATCTAAAACATAAGCTTTAAAATTATTTTTACCTACTAATTGAGAAACAAAATTTTTTCATTTTATTTGGAGTCACTTCTCTTGAAATCCCACTATCCCTTTTGTTAATTGAGGCATTCTTCGATCAACATTCCTGAATACGCTTCTACTCAGCGCTGCTAAGATTATAAAATTCAAAATTGCAGATCCAACAGAGGTTCCCGAGAAACCAACATCAGCTCCTATACCCATTATCAGAGATATGAAAGGTTGGGTTGCTAGAGAACCTTTATTCGTTGAGGATTTTTAAGAGATTTTTTAACGAATCAAACTAAATATTTATATTAGTACTTATTATGACTAACGTTATATGCTTCGTTTGAAAAATTGTCACTTTAACATAATAAAAACATTAAAATATTTCAATATTTAATAGTTATTAATCAATACATGTATTATTTACAATTTTATTTCGAAAATATAAAAGAAAAAAGTAAGTCAACGAATCTTTGGAAATAAGGGGTTAATTTCTGATTCATACAACGTTCACACGGGGAGAGGAGGGGGTCGAAAAATCGAACAAATCGTCGACAGTATTTGGGTACGACCCCTAACATATTATGATGAGTAATACTTGTTTTTACCACCTCGTTTAATGATTCCGAAAATGACAAAGGAAGAAAAAATAAAAGGTACGGGGGTTTGCCACTATTAACTCAGATTGATGGATTGATCTTACCCGGTGAGGTTAAGGTTGCCCACCCACATGTAATGTTTCGTATTTCATCTTGTTTGCAGATCTTTGACTTCCTGATATTGCATTTCAATATAATCTAATCGTTAATTCGTGGAAATTATATATTTTATAACTATTATATATGCAATATAGAGTTTAGTGAAAATAAAAAGGAAAATTCAATCAAGCATAAAAACAATATACTGTCAAATCATCCCTAATCACAGATCGGCAATGTGCTAACTGCATAAATATTAGAAAAATTATACAATAAAATTCTGACGATTTATCTAGCATGAATTTGATACACAATCATAATGTGATACCATTTTCCTAATTATCTTGAAAATGTCAAACTTTAAATTGAATAAATATAAATATAACCGGCACGTTGCCGCAGCGGTAGAGTTGCAGTTTCGTCGATCTCCGGAATCAAGTACAGTGTACGGGCATGTAATAGGCGGGACTCGGTTCGAGTCTCGTCGTTTGCCTAG
>JAPYYV010015648.1:0-16361 GCA_030522625.1 Copidosoma aretas
TTACGAAAAAACATACAGAGAAAATTAATGTACACTATGTATACAATTTTCCACCTCGCCTCCAACGGATCACTGATTTACTTTATTATTCATATAAAACTATTAAAGTTTTGCACAATATTGGATTATCGTCAAGTGGAATTGTAAAAATCTACCGTAATATGTGTTAATCATATTCACATAACGGTAGACCTAAACTTAAAAAGTTTACAACTATTTTGATGAATGTATTTCGAATTGTATATTTAATGTATTACAACATTAGTTACCTGTTATGAATTTATCAAACACACAAACTGGAAGCACACTAACCTACTGGGTACGAAAACTGGTGGTACATCAACACTCGTGCTCAGTCGAAGGACATACAAACAGAGACATTGATTTTTCTATTTTAAAAGATGGATAAATTACGCGATATAGACTGTTTATTCGTTGTGCAATGGTTAAGGCTGATAACATGGTTTTTTAGAACGTACAGACAAGATGTAATGCAATAATGAAAACATATGCAATCAATATCGCATACATACGAACGTTTGTAAAATTGTACATAGACAAAGATACACACGTATACGTAGATGCACACATAAAAAGATACATACATTTATTCGTTTATAAATGGATAACTGCATACAAACATACATATATAGACATATATACATAAATACATATACACAGGGACATATAGATACATACATATTTACAGACCTACATACATACATGCATACACATGTCATACAATCAATAATACATGCGTGCATACCTATATTTTAATAGACATTCATGCACATACTTACACTGACGAAATCATGCATCCGTAGACCATAATGGCTGGTAATGCAGGAACTCTAAATGTGTTAACCATCAAGCACGCTCTTTCCGACAGTGTCACAACGCAAGTTTTGTGAAAAGAGGCACCCAAAAGTATTTAATGCTGTGATCGCAAGGCTTAATGTATAACAGCTCAAAATCAGCAGTCTAAGACTGTCGGTTTTCGGTTTGACTTTACTTTTAGATTCGATGTATGTATAAAGTGTATAAGTAGCAGCTCTTGCTCGCCACTGACGCGGGCGTTTGTACAATAAAATACAGATTAGGTTCTTCACCGATTTAATCGAGGTATGTGAATAGTGTAATAGCCAAAAAAGATAGTGAACTCTAGTGAATTTACTGTCTATTGCTGTAAAAAAAAATCGATTTATATAAAGTACTAGCAGGAGTTGCATTATGACAGTCAGTGTATATGTATATTAAGGCTAAGTGCAGGTTATAGTTAGATGTTGATTCCCTGCAGTAAAGTAATAGATACAATTGTCTTATACTGTGTCAATATAATTTTCTGTTCACTATTTATAAAGTAATCAGCACACATACACAACAAAATGCAACCGCCTGTTGTTGAATATCTGATTACTATAAAACAGGCAGTTAATTTATCTCACAATTTCGGAGTTTTATTCTTCAAGTAAAAAGAAAACTATTAATTGGTTTTTAATACTTAGGATACACATATATTTTCAGTGGCTGTCTAAGGTGATGATGAAATTCCTGACAATTAATTTTAAATAAAAACTAATAAAAAACTTCTCGTATTGAGCCTATGAGGCTGTATCGAAAAAAATCTAGTCCGTTAGATGGCGCGTCCGTGCGTTAGCGATAATGATGTTTCTGAAGTGTAAAAGTATATATATATAAACGATTTACGCACTGTGTTTATGTATGTTATACATGTAGACGACTTATGTATACAGATATACTTCTACATGAGAAATACGCCATTATCGCTTACTGTGCTCTTTCTTCTATAGTTCGTAATTTTGAAATTTTTATGATACTTACATACTATTTTTTATGATCCATTTTTTATCAGACACGACATTTCTATCATCTAACAGTAACATTACAAATTTATTTTAATTAATTAAATTTTTGATTGAAAACTCAAAAAGCTTTAAAAAAAATTGTAGCCTTTTACCGTAAACTAATAATAATTAGTAGTCAACGATATAAGAAAGAAATAGGCACAATTTTAAGACAAACTTGATACTTTTTTGTGGTATATTGAATGATATACTTGGTTACTTCGAAATATCAAGATTATTAAAAAAAATTAATCTTAACTGCCACTCAGTTCAACATTTTTGACTAAACCAGGTCTTAAACCAAAGGTATGTTAAAGCAATTAAGATTAATTTCGGATCAAATAATGTAACATAATCTGGAACTAAGCTTAAACTAAAAGAGAGCAATAATTTGATTTTGGCGCTGCTGCGTTCTTATTGCTATGCTTCTTTCAAGCATCATCGTGACATATTTTAAGTGTACTTTTCTCATTTGTTTTATTTGTATTGTTTGTGATTTATGAACGATTAACGATTTGTGATGCATTCCTTTAGAACAAGTAATTTGCAAATATTTACATCAAAAACTTATTAACGTATTATCGATTGCACACAACTCATTGATACTTGAATATTTTTGAAAATATCTGTCTGCGACTTTCTATTAAATTATTTAAAAAGTAAATAAGCTTTTGTAAAGAATCGAACAACACCCAAAAACAGGCCTATTTTTAGAAATTAATTTTTTTACTAAGAATTAATATCTTATTATTGTAGCATATCAAAATAGGACTCTACTAAGTTTCTTGATCAATTTTCCGGCGTAAATTTTCCGGCTTACATAGCTTCTGAATAGCCATTTTTCCGGCAGTCAATAATTTTGGAAGAAAATTTTTCTACTCCAGTTTTCTGTCATTAAATATTTTCAGAAAGTCAAGGTTTCGAAAGAAATTAATACAAAGTTTTTTAAAATTTCGTCGCACTCATGAATTTAAGCGTAAAAAAAAATTTATCTAAATTTCATTTTAATTTTTACAGTATAAGCATTAATAAGTCCAATTCTTTTCCTTCGGAGTAATTGTAGCTTAAAGTAATTCGTTAAAGTTTGTTTTGATTTTAATCCATTTAGCTGCAGGTGTTGCTTTTACTATTCGACCCAAGATGAGTTCCGCCACCATTATCTCTGTGTCGGCTTGTTCCTTTTGGAACTCGGTAAGACAGCAGTATACATCGTGATATTTTTCCCCACATTAATGTGAAATCGATTGCGCCACCCTGTATTTATACCGTTTGTTTTGTATGCACTTTTCAGCGCTGCTTTGAGTTGATTCCACAACCGAGGTGAATATCGAGGAACTGCTTAACGTCGACCTCTTCTTGCCCGACCGATAACGTAGGTGGAGCCAAAATATTCGAGCACAGGTTAAAGCGTGTCGGTAACCTTTTATAGCAAGAGATGATAGATGTAGTCCACATCATTGACAGGTAAAAATACCAATACTAAAATCATGTGCGTTTCCAAGCGAATGGACTCATCGACGGAATCGGAGTACGACTGTTGCAAGCATGCATCTTGGATCTTGCAGTAAAGAGATTGTGCCTAATGAAAAAAGCAGCAACTTGTTTCAGCATCTAGATATATTTCTATTGCAGCATTGATGCAGCGATTATACTTGCAGGAGTTATACCTGTCAGATATTTTCCAACGCATCTTATAGAATCGCTGAAATTGGTCCCTCATGGTGCTTTTCTGCTTTCTGTTTTAAGGAAATTTTCAGTTTTTCAGCCTTACACTCATTTAAGTTAGTTAGGTGCGTATTAGGAGATTTACTTGGAATGCATAGCTGCACGGAGATAAATTTCAAGGAGAAACAAACTCAACTATAATCCAGAGAAATATTAATTTGTTTTGTAAGATTTTTACATTGAATTGCTATAAATATATAACTTTGTATAGATTCCGATAAAAATAGATATTTATTCAAAAGTTACTTTTTATCAAAAATGTTAAGTTTTACTGAAAGTTGACATCAACGCATAAGGGGCTGGCGCGCGGTGCGCGGGGGGGGGGTTATGCGCATAAGTATGGATATATATATATATATATATATATTTATATATACACACACTAGTGAGGCTTAGCCCCCTGCGCGCTTCGCGCGCCAACTAGTGATGCGATCTACCCAAGACTTTTGTGTGTTATAATGCTATATATAGTTATAGTCGGCAACGCTAATGTCTTGAGTAGATCGCATCACTAGCGCCAACCCCCTATCTTCGAACATTAATAAAACATCTTTTATTTATGAAATTTTTTTAGATTAGTTATAGTTGCCACATATTAATTTTTTTTCTAATTTTTTTCATCCTGATTTTTTTTTTCATTTTCTATAACTCTTTGAATTTATTTGATAATCTTTAATAAAAAAATGTTTTTCCTTAGTATCTACATACTTTGCGAGAGATGCCAACCCCCTAACTTCAGACATGTAGAAAAAAACTTTTATTTATGAAATACTTTTGATTTAGTTATAACTACCATGAATTAACAAATTTTTTCTTCTTTTCAATTTTTTTCATTCCATCATTATTTTTATTTTTTTTCGATAACTCCGAATTTTTTTAATAATCTTTAATAAAGATATTTTTTTCCTCACTACTTATATACTTTGCAAATGATTGGTATAAATAGATATACTTTTATGTAAATCTTTATTTTTAATCTCCGTTATAAGATTCGTCAAATTATTTAATGTTCGTTATATTTCTATGATTGATATTTCGCAATTTATGTTTTTTGATAGTTATGAGTATCAAGGCAAAAGACATAAATGCTTACATTACATTTAAAATTTATTCAATAGCCACAATCATTCTAAGAATGACATACCTGTTGCTTATTGTTCGTTATAATTTTTTTAATATTATTAAGTTCTATTCTCTAAGATCAGTGTAAATTTCACAAGTCCAAAACACCATTTACCTTCAAAAGACTTCCTTACTCTACCAAACTATCCTGTCAGAATGGAAGGATTTGCTGCAGGATTTTCTGCCGGACATTCTGCAGAGTTATTGTGCGTTTTTTGCAGGATTTTCTAAGTTTAGGCATTTTCTAGGGGATGATCTCTAGGTATTCCACCGTTGTCACTAAAATCTGTTATAAAAATGTAATGCAAATCTGTCCCTAAGAAGATGCATGTACATGTTGCTAATTAGAGTCCGCCTTTTACATGGTAGGATACATGTATGTATTTCTTATTTTATTCCATTGCTAAACTCGTTCTGATCAGTGATATATTCAAGAGATGTGTTATTACCACATTCCCTGCAATATATTTTGCGACTTTTATATGCGTAATCGGAGCGTGGAACACAGAACTGACGGAACTTTTTTCATTTTTATTTGAAAATTCCTTATTATGCTTTGCGGATTCCGTACCAAGTATGCTATGGTCGAAATATGACTGCCGAAGGAACTTGTCTTAAAAACATCCGAAGTCGTTTTTAGGATGTATCGAGAACAAGGATTCTAAATGGCAATATATCGTCTATCAGCACTGTTCCGTACTCTCCATTGTGACTATGGGCATACTTTACTTTGAGATTCGCTACGCTACTACCAGAGTTAAAGCCAAATCATCAAATCGGCTTCAAATTTACTTGAATACAACTTAAGGTAGCTCCCTTGCGAAAACGTACGGAATGAAATATGCAGAATACCGACACTGCTGTATGTATATACCTATTTATACACACAAGTCAAACTCTCATACTTGATTAGAGCAGTAGACAAGAGAGCTACCTTAAGCAATCATTAGTTTACTTGATCTGTTCCGTACTTTTCTCTTACACCCACGATTCTAATGGGTTCTGAATGCGGATTTCGCATGCCACTGAGATCGTACCCTTAGTCTCCTGTAATAACCTAATGTAGCTTCAGACGAAGTATTGTTGCATTAGATAACATAAACGCCACATCTTTCTTACATAGAGCTGTGCCTGCGTAATGTGCCCAAAAACAGGCGTTCTAGACGAAATATTTCTGCCGAATGAACTTCCCTTAAAAACACCTAATGTCGTTTTTAAGATTTATCAATGATAGAAATTCTAGATGGAAATACTTTGTCTAGCAGCCCTTTTCAGTACTCTTCATCAGACCTTACCTTACTTTACGTTAAGTTACGATACACTTTCCAATAGTTTTTTCTTAGTCTTTAAGTCGCCATCAATTTTACTTGAATATGCCTCAAGCAAATCTTAATTTACTCAATTTGTTCCGTACACGTTTCTCTCACTCCTATAAGTCCAATTGTTTTCCGAATGTGGATTTTGCACGGCATTGGACCGCACCTTAAGTTAGGCTCGTTCTTTGCCAAGCCGCAAGCTATTATAATAGCTTAACGGAGCTTCAGACAACGCACAATGGTCAGAATAGGGTTTTATTTTTCTCAAAATGGTAAAACTCTAGAACGGAGTAAGGTAGGACGATAAAACTTTTTTGAGCTCGTAGGTTGTTGGATTGGCAATACAGAAAAACTATAGTCAACACTACCAAACCGTTTCCTAATCTACAAAAAATGTAGGAATGACGTAATAAAAAAGAATTATGTACTAAAAATCGTAAATATCTTTTAAATAAAATTCAGTATCATGAAACTTTCTTTAGCTAGAAGCTTATATATCAAGGAGAGCAACTGAAGCATCTTGAGCAACATTTTTCAGTTATATTCTAACCTACAAAACTATTAAAATCACGTGAAAAATCATTATTATTTGAATGGAAATCGTGAATCTCCTTAAAAACTGAATATTGTAACATAAAACATACTGTTACTTGTAGATTTTATGTAAGACAATTATAAATAGTATTAGAAACATTATTTAGTCGTTTCCTAACCTACAAAACTGTCAAAATCAAATGAAAAATCGTTATTTTTTCAATTAAAATGGTGATACTTCTGAACCAACAAATACAATACTATAAAAATTACTGTAGCTTTCAGCTTTTATATTTAGTAAAGTACAAAAAGTAGAAATATTTTGTAGCCGTTAACTGACCTAAAAACTTTTCAAAACCACGTGAAAAATAGATATTTTTTAAATTAAAATCGGGAATCTTCTCAACAAATGAATATTGCAAAATGAAACTTACTGTAGCTTGTAGCTTTCGTATAAGAAAATATAGAAACAGTATAAGAAACATATTTGAAGCGTTTACTAAACAACAAATCTGTGAAATTTTCGTGAAAAACGATCTTTTTTTCAATTAAACTCGTGACTCATCTGAACCAGTGAATATGGTACTATAAAACCTAATGTAGCTTACAGCTTTTATACAGAAAAATATGATAATAGGATAGACAAAATTCTTCAGCCTTTTTCAAATTTTTAACAGTATTATTATGGGCAGCGTAGTATTTGAACAATAGTCACCATAGTCATAATAAAATTGCATAAAGAGTATACAAAGGAAAGTTCATAAAAAAGTATAAAGACGATCGACTTGTACACATATTTTTATTGCGTATGAGCCTGTTGAATGGGTCAGTATAAATTTCGAAGCGCGATGACAAAAACAATTAGAAAGGAAAATAGTGCGTTTATGGGACCATATGGGAATATATGTAATAAATATGTAATATGTGTAAATTTCTAGGAGATATATTGGATATATATAACATGTTTATCACATACGTAGTACATATTTATATGGGCCAAAACGCAAAAATGCAGATAACGGCATTACTGTCCAATTACATTGATCAATAAATCCCAAGCTATTTAACACAATCATCCTACGCATCTTAGTTAATCAACGAATAAATCATAAGCTATGTAACTTAAGAACCTACGTGCTTCTTGTTTTGTACATACGTAAACCTTAAAGTAGTTAATTAAATGCGCTTCTTAGTTAATAAATAAATGAATCCCAAGCTAGTTATGGTTAAATAGCTTGATGTTCATTTTTTTAGTATTAAGAAATGCGTAGAGTTTTTGGGTTGACTAGCTTGCGATTTATTTATCCACCAACAAAGAAACACATTTAATTAACTATCTTAGGGTTTATGTATGCATTAAGCAAGCAACTCGTAGGTTTTCAGGTTATTGATTAACTAAGAAGCGCGTAGGATGATTGTGTTAAATAACTTGAGAATTAATGACCAATTCAATTAGTAAGTAGTGCCATCGAATTATCAGGGTTTTTGCGTTTTGGCCCATACAAAAATAATCAAGGTGATTCATCTTTAATTTGTCTTCTGCTTCACGAAAAAAAAATAATAAGTACATTTATTGATACCTTTAGTGTTTTAATTTTTAAAAGAAGGATGGTTAAATTTTTAACATTTTTTTCGTAGTATTTATTTACTATCAAGATGTCTGGTCAGTAACTATTAATATATATGATTCATTATCAGTTTATAGAACTCTAACCTTATGAACATACTTTGTATCCATTACTATCACAGTGTCTATACTGTTGAAAAAAATTAACCATGTGACTAAATCTAACTGTATTCTATAATTTAATCTAACAAATTAATCATATTTGTTCAGAACCATATTTATAATTATTTTAAAGCGAGAGCCGACCAAGTATTACCAGGTTTTGGCATAACAAATATTGGTAACAATGCGAGACGCTGTGTCAGAGATCTAAAAAAATTTTCAGAAACTTTAGAACTTGACAATGAACTAATCAATAACCTAGCGACAATATTATCAGTATTCAAAAGCCAATTTTTGATTATATTGAGAATTCTAGAAAAATTTTGTCTGAAAACTTATAGATTGTGTGATATGATTTATCCTTGGGCTAGGATAAGTCTATCTCTCTACAAATTACTCATACATGGTTGTCAAGTTGCAAGAGTATTTCCATTACACTTAATCTACTACTCTGAAGATAGTAACGAAGCATCTCACAAACTATATCGTAGGAATATGATACTCCACGCGAGACAGAATAGTAGAGAGAATAGACTTCTAGATAATTTTGATAGGGCTGTTTACGTGACAAATCTTGTAATAGCAGCAATAAACACTAAATAAGGTGGCAAGAAAAAAAACGATGTATTTACATAAGCAAATTCGTATTGAAGAGGTAAAGCCGTGCATTATTCGTCTTATTATTGCTTTGTTACACGTTTTCTATTTTCTAAAATAAATCATCCTTACTTTTCCGGCACAAACAAAGATGATTTAGGTTACACCATAGAATTTGACAGTGATGAAGTGGTCACAGATGATGAATTTGATGAAAATCAGACTAGGGAGGAAGACAAACATGATGATTGAAGTTTACATGAATCTAACATATAAGGGTAAATGACGCAATTACTGCGCACGACCCAACTACTGCGCACTTGTACGTCATTACAAGATTTATCTACTTTTAAATACTTGAATACGGCTGAAAAGTACTTGAAAATATGTATCATAATTATAAGTCATAATTTTCAAAAAGTTATAGCCACATAATGATTTGAATAAATATTTGCCAGAAGTATAAAGTTTATGATTTCATGAAAATTAAATTTTCGCCGGAAAAACAGAAATCTTCTCAGGTAGACGAGTTACTAAAAATGCTCTATCTTGATAGATGCTACATTAATACTTGTCACGATAGGTTTTATAGCTTAAAATAATATTGTTTTTCAATAAAAATCCTTATTTTATGTTATTTATTAAATTTAGTTTATTTAAAGTAGTGCGCAGCAATCGGTACTATTTTTTTGTGCATGTTTGAATTACTACGCGTGTATCAGTTGAATCACCTAACCTTACAAAACGTTTTGTTTACTTTTTCGAACCCGAAATTTTCTTTTGTGATTATCTAAAGTTTTTTTAACAAATTTAATCATATGATAGTGAAATATGTCAGAAGTCAAAGTTGTCATGGCAAAGGCAAAAAAGAAGAGTAAATAAAAAGTAAAGTCAGGCAAGATCTGTCACAATCGTATGAGTTATACGAAAGCAAGTGTTGAGCAAGCTCTTGGTGATATCAGAGCAAAAAAAGGCAGTTTAAGATCAGTAGCAAGAGAATACAGAATACCAGAGTCCACAATCAAAGCACAACTGAAGGGCAAATATGCAGACAAAAAACCTGGACCGAAAACAATACTAACGACTGAAGAAGAAGATGATTTGGTTGAGTAGATTTTTGAATGCTCAAGAGCAGGATTTCCTGTTGTCAAAAATCAGCTGCTGGACAGCGTTCAAATAATCTGTGACAAAATGAGTTACAATACTCCGTTTATTGACAACAAGCCAGGGAGGAGTTAATATGATTCTTTCAAGACATTTAAACATAGCCATGAGATTTGCAGAGACTGTAACTAGTTGAAGTTTTGAGTAGAGCAAAAGATATAGAAACCAGCTTGCGGCGTTCTTTAATACATCAGTAATTTTTTCATTCGTGTACTTAAATTCACTTAATTTAAATGTTGGTTAGTGCGTGATATATGGTGCGCAGTATTTGGTGTTGCGGAGTAATTGGTGCTCAGCAATTGGGTAGAGTGCGCACTAATTCATGCATGGAGATATTTTTTTGATATTCGTTTTTTTAGAAAAACTTGAGTGTTTTTAACGCCAAAAAAAATATTTTGCAATAGATTAATAAGATATGTTCCTTGTAAACTTTAGTTTGATCTAATTGGTCTAAAATAAGCACTCAAGAATATGAATACAGTCGGTCAAGATACAAGTGCGCAGTAATTAGGTCATTTACCCCTAGAGCTTTTTGATGATCCCCCTTGAACTGAGATTTCGACTTGTTTATTATAATTATCATTTGTCTGTAGATTACTATAAATATTAAAAAGACTGTAGAGATTGTGACTTAGTACTTGGGTTTTTCATCACACATTGCTCCCTCGTTCATTAAGCTGACAATGGCTTTAGCTAATAGATAATCCGAGTCATAATACTTAAGCAACGCAGAAAAGTAGTAAAAATTCTATAATATTCTTAATATTCAAAATTACATTTTGCATTCATCATCACAATCTAAGATAATAAAAAAAAAGCACAATTAAACCTTCACGAGGTTTTACGGAATGTGGAGCAGTAAAAGATGAATATTTATTTGAAAAACTATAAGAATAAAATAACGTTGTATACAAAGGACCATTTAAATTATTCCTTTTATTTAAACTTGAAAAAAAATACGATATCTACGAATTTGCAGAAATTGATAAGCATAATACTAGAATAACCTATTGATCGAAATTCCCAACTCTAGAAGCAACATGCATGAAAGATATCGTCATACTTATTTTATTTTTTCTGGAAAAACAAGTATATAAGAAAATTACAGTTTTTTTCTTGGAACAAATCGTTTTTGTAGGTTAAGTGATGATTACAAAAAGTATTATAATATAATATTTATGAATTCGCGAGTTTCAGGATTTGAATGAGGGAAATTACGATTTTTCACGTGACTCTGACAGATTTTGAGGTTAGGAAACGGCTACAAACAGTCGTCAATCCTTTTTATGTATTATTAAATACAAAATCTGTCGCTTTAATGATATTGCATGAAGTTTTTCGAGAGATTTACTATCTTATTTGACAGATAACTATTTTACATGTCATTCTAAAAAATTTGTAGGTTAGAAAAAGGCTATAAAATAGTTTTTACACTTTTCATATATAATTAAATACATAAGCTGCAAGCTACATTAAGTTCTATAGTCCTGTATACACTGCTTAAAAAAAGTCACGATTATGATTGAAAAAAAAATCGTTTTTCACAAAAATTACAGATTTGTTGGTTAGTAAACGCTTCAAATATGTTTCATATACTATTTATATATTTTCTCATACGGAAGCTACAAGCAACAGTAAGTTTTATGTTGAAATATTCATTTGTTGAGAAGTTTCCTGATTTTAATTCAAAAAATAACTATTTTTCACGTCGTTTTGAAAAGATTATAGGTTAGGTAACGTTTACAAAATATTATTTATACTTTTTTAACTTTACTAAACATAAGAGCTGAAAGCAACAGTAATTTTTATAGTATTGTATTTATTCGTTCGGAAACATCACTATTTTAATTGGAAAAATAACGATTTTTCATTTGAGTTACACAGTTTTGGAGGTTAGGAAACGACTAAATAATGTTTCTAATACTATTTATAAATTGTCTGACATAACATCTACAAGTAACAGTAAGTTTATGTTACAATATTCAGTTGTTAAGGAGATTCACGATTTCCATTCAAAAAATAATGATTTTTCCCGTGACTTTAACAGTTTTGTAGGTTAGAATATAACCGGAAAATATTGCTCAAGATTCTTCAGCACTCCTTGATGTATAAGCTTCGAGCTAAAGAAAGTTTTATGATACTGGATTTTAATTTGAAAGATATGTACGATTCTGAGTAGATACTTTTTATTTTATTACGTCATTCTCACATTTTTTGTGGATTAGGAAACGGCTTGCTAGTGTTAAATATAGTTTTTCTGTATTGCCAAACCAATAACCTAAGAGCTCCAAAAAGTTTTATCGTCCTACTTCACTCTGTTCTAGAGATTTCTAATTTTGGAATTTACAAAAAAAAGCCCGATTTTGACCACTCTGCGGCCGCGGCGTAGAGTGGCATAAGACGACATAAGCGCAACTTCTACGTATTTCTTACATAGTCCCTTACACGTCATAAGGCGATGAAAGACTGTTGGATAATATTTCTAGATTACAGAAATATGTTATGTTGTTGAAGACGACAGATGATTATAAAACGTTTGGAACTCAGAAGTACGTATTCTACATGATTAATTTATTATTATTATTATTATTATTATAAGTTTTTTCGGTGCCCAAGGGGGTGGGGTGACTAAAACATTTTTAAAACATTACAAGAAAAACCAAGACTTTTTTCTTTTTTTGCAAGCGTAAAAAACTCTTGGGGGACTGTGGCAGGGTGAGCATAGTATGGTGGCCAATAGAAATTAGAGATAAAGTTGAAACATTTATTACACATGACTTATACGCTGTATAGGAGTATCAGAAAGCTATACCTAAACTTTAATTTAATTGGAGAGCTATGCGACGATCGTTAAGAGTGCAGTAAATTGTATTTAATGATTTTATGGATAGCAAAATGCTGTTAGACAATCATCAAGACATTTAAAATTGTAGGAAAAAAGCTACGTAAAACAACACTGTAGAAATAGACGATAATATTATAAAACTATAAATATATTCTTTTATGACGTATATCAATATTTTTTAATATAATTTTGAATGAAAATGAACATGGCTAAAATAGAGAATACAAAGAAAAATAATAAATATAAAAATTTTGTTAAAAAATGTTTAAAACGTAAAAACAAAAATATTTATGATATATTTCAAATAATAGAAGAAATACAGCATCAAATTATAGTACTAAAACTTCCGAAATTAGTTATTTGAGAAAAAGGAGTTCTGAATATCCATTTTGTTATCTGTTTTGTGGAAAGAAGAGAGGAAAAAGTGTTGTGACAAATTATTCCACCCTTATTAAATAAATACGACAGATCATTAAAAAAATTGTTGTTTCATGACTATGGTTTACGAAAATTAATAATATACTATAATAATATATTTTCTTTTGCATGATTCAATGCTAATATTGTACATGAAAAAAAAGGCTATATAAAATTTAAAATTACAAAGTGAAATTTGTTATTCAACATCTAATAATTTAAAAAATTCAGGGAACATTGAGCCTTGTAATAGCCAACTATACATACATGATGATGTCCATGCGATTGAGGAAAGACTTGAGTTAAATTAAAATATACTTGAAGAACACTTAAAAATTCTAACAAAAATTTTAAATAAAAATTCAATATCGGAAAGTTATAAATATCAATATCTGATTACAAAATCACAAAATTTACCTGAGTACAAAATATTTTTCTTGCGTAAAAATGGTGAACAAAATAATTGGTACAACAAACCAGTAACAGCTGAAGGTGGTGCCATTATAGTTTCTCAAACTGAAACTTTTGATGACTTTGATTTATGTGTTTATCCTAAAAACCTTCCAGATAATATGCCGACTCATACTTATTTAAATAAATTATCAAAATATGTAGATCCTATGGTTTTTCTCTGTTATTTTCATCTGGTGATTTAGATTGGAGATCAAATTATTTTTAAAATCCAAAAGAAAAAGATCAAACCATTTTAAGTTTGCAATATTACATGTACAAAATATCGTATGGACCAAAATTTTTTAAATTTGATTCTTTATTAAGAGCAGGAAAATTGATATAACAATACTTTTTAAATGCTTATATTATTGTAGAAAATAATCGTATGAACTGTTTGAGAAATAAAAAAAAAAAAATTTACGTATTGAATGTTATCAAGGATTATTGGATCATGTTATGAATAGTGCACCTAACATTGAACAAAATTTTGAACAAAAAGAAAAGATCGAAAACCTTTTGATCTTACCTCCAACGTATATAGGTGGACCTTGATATATGCAACCGCATTATGAGAAAATGCGGTTGACCGGATTATTTTATAACTGTCACGTGTAATCCAAAATGGAAAGAAATCAAAGATTTATTAAAAATTTTCAAAAAACACTTTACCAAATGATATACCAAATATAACAGTCTGATTGTTTACTTCGAAATGACAATCAATTTTGGATATAACAAAAAACCACTTATTGAACAAAATTATATATTACGTTTGTACTATTAAATTTCAAAAAAGAGAACTGACACATGCTCATATATTAGTAACATTGCATCCTGATCATAAAATAACTCCTGATGTTGTTGATAATCATATTTCTGCCGAAATTCATTCAAATGGTAAAACATTAAAAAAATTAGTAATTAAACACATATTACATAGTTTTCATGATTTATATAGTCCAGGTTTAAAAAAAATCACAAAATTTGTTCAAAAAATTTTCGTGAATGTACACTATTAAAAAAAATGGCTATCCAGAATATATAAGATGAAACAATGTATCAGACAAAACTATATACAGAATATAAAATAGTAATGAAAAAATTTTTGTTAACAAATCAATAGTTTTACCGTACCATAAGTTTTTATTAATGAAATACAAATGTCACATAAACGTTGAATACTGTGCATCAATATAAAGCATAAAATACATATACAACTATATTCATAAAGGAAACAATAGAGCAATTTGTAAAATACAAAAAGATATAAATTGCGATAATGATGTTTATGTTGAAATTAAACAATACATCGATGCACGATATTTAAGTCCAATAGAAGCCGCTTGGAGATTAGAAGAATATCCCATCTATGGTAGAAGTCATTATGTAGTAATTTTACCAGTACTTCTTGAAAATAAACTAAATATAGTTTTCGATGAAAAACAAATTTCTGAATCTTTGAATAATTACAGAACACAACTTACAGAATGGTTTAAATTAAATTAAACAGATCAATTTGCTTAAAATTTAAAATACGTAAATATTAAAGAATATAATTTTAATGAAACGATTAAAAAATGGGGAAAAAGACAACGTTTCAGAAAATATACTGCAATAGGCAGATTGAATGTTATTTCTCCGAAAGACCAAGAACGATTTTACATGAAGTTGATATCATATAAAAAACATGGTTGCACATCTTTTCAAGATTTAAAAACATATGAAGGTAAAACATATACAACTTTAAAAGAAACTGTAATGAGCATGGGTTTAATTGAATACGATTCACAAATTTGGACTACTTCGGAAGAAGCTAGCGTTGTTATGTTACCAAATCAATTCAGGAAATTTTTCGCATGGTTTTTACTTGCAGAAAATATTGAAGGTGATGAAATCTCGAAAATGTTTGAAAGCAAGTTTACAGAATACTTTGAAATAAATAAAGAAAATCAAGCTTTTTTACATTTAAATGAAATGTTCAAATTATAAAGTAAATGTTGTGAAAATTTCAATGTACCTGTTCCAGAGAATATTATTCCAGATGAAAATAACAATGATAAGGAAATTTAAAAAAAACACAAAAACATGTTTCTAAATCTATATATAATGGTATTAATAAAAATTTTTTTATTGGTGGTCCAGAAGAATCAGGCAAAACTTTTATGTACAAGACTTTAATTTATTATTTTATAATAGATAGTAAATAATACACATAATGCAAATAAAAGTTTACTTACGTCACTATGGTCTTTTTAAAAAGGTTTCAATATTAAAGAATAAATTTTAAAAAGTGGACGTGGCCTATTCACCTTAATATCACAACAAACCGAAAAATTATTTTATGTATACGAAATATATATGTATATAAAATTGCTTTTTATGGTAATAGTGTTGATGTTACTAAGAGGAATTAGAGAACTACTTGAAAAAGCGCTCCTGGATGAATACCGCAAGGTGAAGTGAAAAAATCATTATAAAATATCAAATAGATAATTGATATAACTAATTATTTGTATAAAATTAGGAAATACAGCTCCTAAGAGGAGAAAAATATTTTTTTACGTTAAATCACGAAGAAAACAAGCGAATTCGGG
>JAPYYV010015649.1:0-19303 GCA_030522625.1 Copidosoma aretas
TTTTTTTTTTTTTTTTTTTTTTTTTTTTTTTTTTTTTTTTTTTTCTTCTGATCCAGAATTCGATTTGTTCGCGAGGAACAATATACTAATCGTTATCGTTGTTTGTACGATGCCAAGACGTATACACATAGCCGCAAAGTTTATAAAAAAGAAACGAGAAAAGGAATGAAGAAAAAGCGAGCCGAATAAATTTGGGATAATACGTTCCCCTGACTGGCAGCTCGTGTCTCTCGTTGTTGCCGTGGGGCCGAAAGAGACGATCGAAAGCACACCACCCACATGACTCCCCGGGACCTTGACGCCGCCGGAGAGGACGTCGCACCGCGCCGCGCCGTTATTACGGCCCGAGCAAATGCCACGAGGGCTAGCTCGTGTACTGTACGCTCGCGCCGAACCCCCTCGGATCCTTGAGAGTTTAGAGCACTTATCGACCTGCTCGCACGGCTCTTCCTCCCTTGCCTCTCTGTGCTCGATGAGAGACGAAAGCGAATTTCTTTTTTTTTTCCCTATTCCATAGTTTCATAGATCGGCATGTGTGCGGGGGTATAGGTGTGTATTTGACCCGATTTGAATTGCTTTTTTACTGAAATATTGATTGAATAACCATTTCGCGGCACACGTATAGAGAGCGTGAATTAATAAAACAAGGAAAAAACAACTGACCCGATGTTTTTCATAAGCATCGCGCGGCGTTACATGAAACTCATAAATTCGTGCACTCTCTCGTGCTTTTATTCAATGTGTTGCCTCTGTGTGTGTGTGTGTGTGTGTGTGTGTGTATGTGTTGCCTGTGATACGTTCTTAAGAAAGAAAGAACGACAAAAAGACACGAATTAAAAACATCTCCGGTTGCTAACAAACACACAAATTACGAATCACACGGCCTTGATGAAAGAAATGATTGTTTGCATGCATCCTCTTATCAGGTGGTGCAATTGCACATGAGAACTGATAAGGCGAGGCAATTTTTTAGATTTGAGAATATATTTTATCGTTTCGTTTCGACCACTGCTGTGACAAAAGTATCGAATCTTGTATTGTCTGCTATTGAAAGCATATTGTTATCTTGTATTATTTTTATTAATTTAATACAACAAATCGCAGCTTGATATATTTCAATCGAAACGAGAGTGTTGAAAAAGCAGCGTACGTCATGTGCCACGATTTAACGTTCTGGTTTCATTCAAAATGGAATATATTAGATAAACTCTGGATTAAAAAAAAAAAAGCGATATAAAAAGAGAATGTCATTATTATTGGACAAACAAATATTCGATCGTCGGTATTCCCGAATTTTGTGTAAACAAGCATATTACTCTTGCAGGCGAGCAAAAAGTGTCAGCCGTAAAAAGCTGGTTTCGGCCAGATTATCGTAAACTGTTTGATGTACATGTATACGTGGACGTGCAGACGCGAAAAAAATTTCACACAGACGCAGACCCTCACACTCGTTCGATTGTCGATTCAACGATGCTAGCCATCTGCTTTTTTTTATTATAAATGTAATATTTTTACTCCATTATTATTATTATTATTATTATTATTTTTGTTGTTGTAATTATTATTCCTGTTTTTCCCTAACAACTCTGACCGACTGATTTTTTCACAGTTTTTTGTATTTATTTCTAAACTGCAGACACAATTTGTCGATTAAATTTTGTGATGGTTTTATTTTTTTCAAGCGTACATCGAATATTGATTTCCACAAAAGGTCCATAAAATGTATTGATCAATGGAATTTAATCACTATACGTTTGGTATTATAAACTTAAAGTGAAATGAAATTTTTGTGATTTCAGCCAAAGTGCACGGCAAAGTCGCAACTTGGCCGAAAAGCAGCGGAGGGACAATCTCAACGCGCACATCACAGTACTGCAGAGTTACATGGGCGATCAAGGCAAGAAGTCCGACAAAATCAACACGTTGCGGGCAACCTCCGCTTTCTTACGAATGTGTTATGGTTGGAATATTTTCTTTCATCATCGATTCGTCCATTATCTATATCTGCAACTTATGCATATTAAATATTAAATTAATTTTCGCAGTATTTAATTGGAACGGTCCGAACGACGAAGAGACGCGAATCGATAAATTCGACCCCATAGAGCAGAAAATCCGGAAATTGATATTACATGCGTCGGCTGGAAATGATGGTTTTCACATTGTCATTACTTCTGCTGGAAGCGTCGTCTGGGTTAGCGATCACATAGAACAGCATCTCGGTTATAATAAGGTAATTTTTTGGCACACTTGCTCTGCAAGAATACTTATATTTTACCAGAGCAAAAAGTGTAGCTGGCTTAAACTCATTTTCAACCTATTTTGTGTAACAGGGGTGGTTCAAGTATAATGACCTCTGGGTATTACGTGATCAAGTTATTTTTACTCGACAATTTGGGTTCTTGAACATAATGGTTTGCAATAGGGGATGTTTGAAAACAAAAAAATTTTAATTAGCAGGAAAAAAAATTTCATTTATTTTATACTCATTTTTACAAAGCCAAATAACGCTCTACATCGAGAAACGACAACAAATATTATAAGAAATCTTTTTTTTCGATCATAGTGCAGAAAATATACAACATGGAAAACAATAGTTTCTTATCTATTGCATTAAAAAAAAAAAAAAAAAGAAATTATAAAATACACTTCTTTTGTATGAAAAATTACTCTCTTTCTCTTCTGAACGCCTTAAAGGACGAGAACTGTTTTTAAATTGCTGAAAAATCCTTTTGCAGTGTCTTATTTTTTGTGCACACGTTATAATCACATTTTGCTCTGGCGATAAATGTACATGTCCTGCTGCATCTACGCGAGCGCAGTTTTTTTTTTTTTTTTTTTACACTTTTTTTTTTTTGGATTTAAGATCTCTCCCAAGTAAGAGTACGCGTTTCGCTTCCCCAGAGTGAATTCTTCCTTTCCAGGGGTAGATTTGTGCTCTATTTTTTCTTGAGAATAAATGAACGAATGAATGAATAGAGGCGTGGTACGTCAAACGACAAAGCGGTCCCTGTGCGATCCGACTTGGAAAATATAACACCTGCGTGCATATTTGTGGCAGACGTACACAGTTGGGTGTATGTATATTTTTGTACTCAATACGACTTTATAAGCACCGAGGGCAAAAACATTTAGAATCGATTGCACATTTGCACGTAAAAAGAAGAACTGCGCGTGGCAACAGAGAAAAAACGAGAGATGTAATTAAACTTTGATACTGCGCTAACGCGAGCTGCTTCCCTGTCCTTCCCTTGCTCGCGGGCTTTCAAAAACGAGCTGCACGTGCCAGCAACATTATAAGTATACTCGATGACAGCGTATCGGACGACAACAACGTATGCATGGCTGTACACCTATATATACGCGTATACAGTCGCCGGCGCTATCGATCAAGTTCCAGGCAAATACCACCTATTTACCGGGATAGCAACAAATGCAGAATGAGCCGATGCAGTAGCTCCAGCAGGATCCCGGGAACCGCTCCCATGGCAACCTTCCTGGGTCCTGCAGTCGGCGAGCGACCACTCCCCTCCGCTCGCGCGTGCACGCGCCGATTGCTTTTTCAGTTCCTTTTTTTTTTCCGCGAATAAATAAAATTTCTCCGACTCTCGTTCGTATCGAATAAAACGTGTGTGCACGCGTGCGCTGAATTTGGCCGATAATAGGTGGGTGTACACCGTGCCCGGGGAAAAAGGAGGTGGTGGCTCTCTGGTTTATGAAAGGGCTGGATTTTTATTTTGAGCGGAAAGGGACGAATAATACTGGAGCGTTATAAAGACTAATGGAGGTAAATAGATCGTTTGAAGAGCAGCAGCTAATTGTAACACGAATCAATCATAATTTCGGAAGCATTCATTTATGAGAGGAAAGTACACCAGGAAAAAAAGTATTCGGTAATTTTAACCGTGTAATGTTGGGACACTCTGTGCAAGCACAGGAATATTTACGGTAAAACCACGATAAAATCTACCCTGAAAAAAGGGAATAAATTGTAGTCACTGGCTCGGCGTCCCAACTTTACCGTGTATAAGTTACGCGGTAAAAATCACTGTACATATTTTCTCTGCGAACAATCGAATCGGCCCTGCCTGTCCGTATTACCATCTTTTAATTTTACTCTTCACGCGATCTGTTTTTCATTTCGTCGGGGTCGACTGGTATTTTTTGTTTCGAAAGCCAAAACGCATTCTTTTTTCTTTTTATAAAGGGCGACGATGTGTTACGACTGCTCTGCTCTTGCTTTGCTCTTGTACAGCGTGAAACGAAGATTTTGCGTCGCACACGCGATGTTGTATGAATGCGCTGCAGCGCACTTCTGAGAATCCGACATAACGAAACGAAATTGTTGAATAATGGACGATAATTTCCAAGACAAAAAATAAAACATGCGGTTATTTCATTCTGGAGTCCTAGGAAGTCTAGAAGTTAAGGAATGAGGGAAATAATAGCTGTCGCCAATCATATCTTGTTGTCGCAAATGCTGCACGCGCCAAGGGGGTGTTCCTGCTGAGCGGCAACCATGGCTTCCCATAAAAATAGACATTAGATGGTTTCGGCTCCATTATCAAAGTTTATCGAGTCTCCCTCAATTAATAATGCGATACAGAGAAGCTCTGTTATTTGAATAAATTTAGCAGCAACAGTTTTACTAACGATAGGTTGTATATATGCAATTGCAGGACGAAGTGAAGGGACAGCCGTTCTACACATACGTCTACTCGGCTGATTGTCAGCAGGTGCAGAATTTCTTGACGTCCAAATGTTCCAAACCACTACCATCCGTTGTCGAAGACGTAGGTAGTGACGACAAGCAAACCATGTACTTTCGCATGGCTACGCGCTCGAATTCGCGCAGGGAGGATACACGCTTTGAATTCGTTTCCATGAGCGGCATAGTACGACTTAATGACACTTGCAGGAAGAGGAAGAGGAGCGCAAACGAAGCGTGGCAACCTGGTTCGTTTCTTCATGCATTTTCAATACATCCTTTTCATCATATATGCGATTGATCATCATCTCTTGCTTCTTATTCTTATTCACATATGTATATAGGGAGGGGGGGGGGGGGCACATATTTAATTACTCAAGTACACTATAACGAAATAAGTGCAGAAGTGCATTTAAATACAAGTGATATTCGAGTAATTAAATTTAAAATGTCAAAGTACTTGAATATTCAACAATACTTACAATGTCTAATACGAAATGTGCTATTCAATTACAATATTTAAAAATATACATATTTACAAATATAATGAAAATATGTATTTATAAATACCAAAGGGTTTTTTAAATAAGCCATTTATGTATTTTAATGATAATGACTAAGCTAAGATCCAAAAGCTTTATGCATTCATAATCATGTGATTCGTACATGATTTTAATTAATTTCATGGTTTACTTGTTTGTGCAGATAATTTATCAAATAATGACGTTGTTTTCATCGGAACCATAACTTTGCTAAACAGAAAAAAAATCGAAGATATAGCAATTTTGGACTCCAATAAGGACGAATATGTGACGAGGCACTTGATTGATGGAAAGATTATTTTCTGCGATTATAGGATAGCTACGATCGCTGGTTATCTTCCTGAAGAAGTCAGCGGACTGAATGCCTTTAATTACATTCACAAAGACGATCTCCAATGGATATTGATTGTTTTAAAAAGCAGTAAGCCTTTCAGTATTGTTTATTTACTGCAGTCGTAACGAAATAATTAACCAAACAATGATTTCTTTTTCAATAGTGTACAATATGCTAAAGTACTTTGGAAAAACGTGTTACAGACTGCGAACGAAAAATGACGATATTATTTATCTTCGAACACATGGTTATTTAGAATTTAACAGAAAAGATCAAGATTTTTTGTCATTTGTTTGTGTCAACACTTTAGTCACGTAAGAAGATTTTTCCACTTTTTAGCTTAGGCTCTCAATTATTTCAACTTTTCTTCTTTTGTTTGTTCTTATCTAAATGATACGAGCAATATTATGTACACTCAATCTAATTCTTCATAATTAATTAAAGGAAAGAAGAAGGAGAAAGACTTATGAAAGAGATGAAAGAAGCATACTCTGGAACGTATGAGCAAAATGTACGATCTTTGAAATCCAAATTTGACAATGTGAGTTAATAGTAATTTTAAAACAAAATCCAAGTACTAATCTGTTCTTTACTTACTAATTTCGAAAGATCAGGAATACATGTGATGATTTTTTTAAATAGGATTCAGATTCATCAGACAGTTTGAAAATAAGTGAATATGAATCGCCCACGCAAGATCCTGAAGAACTTGAACTAGCAATTCAAGACTTAGTTAGTGGCATTCAGACGCCAGAAACGATAATACAAAAGTCCTTAGAAATAATCGAGCCACCTCCTGAGCTGGAATTTAAAAAGATTGTCGCAATATCCAAAGCAATGCCTCCAGCTAATTTTCAAGCACAACAAATTGGCGTTGGTGACCCAGGACTCCATCTTTATAAAAGTAAGAAAACAAATCACAGTACTCTTCAAAAAAAAGTTGACGAGTCAGCATCTGAGTGCTCTTCTGAAGATGGAAAGTCAATAGTGGAATCGACTCAAAAGAGAATATCAGAATCAGAGGAATCCACAAGCCCTTTTTCCAAGATTTCCGATGTTATATCTGATTCGATTACCAAAGTTACAGATAAACTTCAAGTACGTATAAAATTTTTATCCGCGAGGGTGAAAATCATATTAGTATGACAATCACCTTTCGCAAGAGTTGCGTTTACTACTTTGACATTTTGTGCAGGCACGAAAAGTTTGATTTCGACCACTGAGTCTAAAAAAAAAAGTATTATTCGCGATTACTTGAATAATCGTATATTAATGACTAAAAAAAACTTTTTGTACAGCGGCCAAAGTTACGAAGATTGTATGATGATACAAGAGAGTTAGAAACTGTTCCAGTTAAAAGAAAAATTTTAGATATTCGTGAAAATCTGAAAACAATTAATATTGATGATTCTAATGAATGTATCAACGGAGAATTAGACTACCCAACATACATTCAAGTTCAAAATATAAATCGAGTGAACGCCGAATCGACAGAAAATCAGTGCATGGACACAAATGAACAACAGATACTAAATAGTAGTTATAGTGGTAACTCAGGTTAGTCAGTTCGTTAATTAATAAAAAGTGTTGAATTTAACGTATTTCTTATAATTTCGAAAATAATATTGCATATTCTTACTCTAGAAACAATCGATAAATTGTATAATAATCTTCCTCTGTTGATTCATCATAATGGTAAATAAATCACTTTATGATTTCCAATTCTTTAGTGGACATATTAGTAAACTATGAATAATAATTTTTTCAGGAACTTCTGGGGAATAAATATTTATCATTAATATTAATAAAAAGTTAAAGACTTTTACAATAAAACAGTAATTAAAGTTGAACTTGTCAAATGATAAAATATAATTAAAATACTTGCCCCATTTGGCTCTTAGAACAGGAGATTATATCAGATATGCAGAAAGAAAGTTGCATAAATTATATTTCTGTTATTCCTGGTTGAAAGAAATTAATGAACCAATATTCAGACTCAGCATGATAGCTCTTTTGAAGCATAAGCAATTAGCAATTATGAGAGTGACAAAGCAAAGTTGTACTTTGTGTAGTGAAAGTTGATACTTCTTATTCCAAGGCACTTTACGCTTGAATAAGTAAGCAAAAGATAGAGGGAATCGAAGTTCGGCAATGTCGCCAAATAAAGGTGTCGTGTCTAGTCGTTTGAATAATACTGTACAAATTTAAAATAATGGAAAAAATTATCAACAACTTCTAGAATAAAAAAATTTTCAAGTGACTAGACCAAAACAATGCAGGGCATTTCATGAATGTGTGCAAAACATGATGGAAAATACGTAGGATCAATTGAAAAGGAAACTGTAAATGCTATTTATTGTTTGCTGAGGCTGGCTCAGAAAATTGAACAGCTTTCGTTGTTGATAAAACGTGCCCTATATTGATTTGTTTGATCAAATACGGCAAATGTTTAAGTTTGTAAATAGTTAATGTAATTTATAAGAAGTTTACCAAGTGGTGTTCGAACTTTGAAGTGTGTAAGTATATACATCTGAGAACACTGAGTGCAAAATATTTAAGCTAGGATACTGATAATCACAATTGTGTAATATATTTACTTTCTTTGGTACCGTTTGTAATTGGCTCATTGTAAGACTGCAAAGTGAAAATTATCAAAAATCATGTTTAAGACTTTTTATAGGTCAATGGCGAAAGAGGGAAGGTCAAGAAATATTGATTCAGATTTCATCATCAAAAAGATAGCTAGTCGATAAAAAACTCGCATAAACAGTTTAGAAAAGACAAAATTTTGTGATTTCAGACTATTGTGTCAATAACTTCACTCTCATGCTATTTTGTAAATATTTTTTTGAAACTTGCGGAGTGTTAATTCATGATATTTTTCTTTTATTCTAGTTATCGAAATTGATGGTCTTAAAATCATATTTTTACTTGTAGTTCCTCTTTTAGAAAAAACAAAATAGTCAATGTTAACTGTAGATGCATGTCGTTAAATTTTCTTTTTACATGAACATTTATATAAATAATAATGATTCCGATTTTTTGGCTAGAGTGTTTATATTGTAGAATATTTCTCCAATAGTGAGATAATATAAATCGCAGCAATTAGACAAAGAAATTATATTGGTGCTGACAACAAAAGTAATTAGAAAAATCGATTATAATAATTTTTTTAAGATATCGAGATAATTATGATTTCCAGCTAAAAATATTCTTCAACTTCTTATGCAAGAACATACATCAGCATTTATATAAAAATAAGCATAAGAATTTACGTAAATGTTTATGAAATAATTTTATAGATTTTTGAATATGCTTTGCATTCATATCTGCGTAAAAACGTTATGTTCTTTTGTTTGTTTTTGCACAAGGTCTCGAATTTTTGAATCCGTATATTTCACCTCGTGATTCAGTTGGAACATTAACTTTACATGTATACATGCATAAAAGGTTTTTAATAAACAAGTTTTGTATTGGCATTGATACATTTTAATTAGTGTTTGTTTGCACGCGCTTTATCAATATTGAGAATTCATCTTTCATCATTAATATTATTATTTTATTCAAACTTACCATTATTTTATTATTCACTATTAGTATCATTATTATTTTCACATGATTATTATTTAATCATCACTACTATAGTGTCTGATTAGGATGTAAAAAATGAGCAGTCAATGAAACGATCGATATACTAAAAAAACTATTTTGAATTCAAGTTAAGATATAATGATAAATAAAGTTGATTAATATTACGTTTAAAAGTTGGTAAAATAATGATAAAGGTGAAATTGTGAAATTATTATTAAAAGTTGTCATCTTTATTATGTTGAAAATCTTGATCGATTGTATCATTGCTGTCGATTGTATATTAATATATAACGTTTTGTGAAAAAAATACAGTCTCAAATAAGTACTTGTAATCTCAGTGTTTCTTTGCTTATTTCAAAATGAATTGGAAGAATAAAAGCTTTATGCGATTTGTCAATAATCATACAAAATATCTTGACAGCCTCTACCGTCACTTTATCATATAATACTTGTTGATACTGTGAATTATATTCACAGTCGAAATAAGAACGAATATTATTAACTTACATGCAGGAATAAAAAAAAATTGTTGATTTAATCCTGTTGATAAATGTAAAAAGTTTTCTCGCAAGTCGGATTGTCTGAAAAAATCGCACATAATTATCAATTCAATTATGCAAATATCCATCTCAAAGGTGACTGTACAAAAAATTGTGAATATTTAAAAAATGAGATTTTAAAATAGTCCTTAGCACTGTTTTTAATGTACTTAATGTAGAAAATCATGAGCATGAAATAGTTATTTGACAAAGACAACCATTTGTCGAGGAAGCTTTATCTATTTAACTAAGTAATTTCGAGTGATTCTCGACAAATTTATAACGGTACAAAAAAATTTTCAACTGCCTGCAGCGTGTTACATTTACTATAGGATCCCTATATTTACTGCAGGATCTATATATTTAATACGGGGATGAGGAAAATTCAAGAGTGATTCAATCACATTTCATTTATATCAAAACTTTAAGAAGTCTGACGTCACAATGACCTCAATGATTTGTTTATCGTTAAGGTATTTAAATTTTTTCCTCGAATGAAGTATTCGTGGTATTGATAAAATATATAAAAAAATAGAGATACATATACACATGAGTATTTCTTGGTATATTCTCGACTACTAAGGTATAACGTTACAGTAAAGGGGGCAAACTTTTTTTTTATGAGCTTATAATTATGTAGCACGTTGTTCACAAAGCAGTTGACTTAAGCGCTTATTATTTAAAATTGATTATTTAAGAAAGTACCTGTCGAATTGACAAAGTTCTTAGAAAATTTAAATTTTTCAACTCGTTATCGAAAAATTTTAAGTTAAAATCGTTGGTTTGGCATAAATTATTGGTATATATACATATATATTTAAAATTATCGACTGTTTTTATTGACACGTTGGAAAATTAAATTTTAAAATCGATTATTTTATTTAATAAGGACTGAAGATGAAGCAAAAACAAGAATAGAATTGATACGATTAAATTAATACTACTGCAGTTATTAATTTGTCATATTAAAAATTAATTCTTTAAAATAATTTGAAATCAACATATATTTAATATTATTGTGTCAAGACTGAATTATCAAGACTTCGTAGAGGTGAACATTTTGTAAATAATATCTTATAAAAAATAAATGTAAAAATTATAAGAAATAATGAAAAAAAAAAGAAACGAATTGAACGATAAAAATGATTTATGTGTTTTGAATAATTTTTTTCCAAATTCCTCAACTTCCTTTATTTTAGTTTTGTATTATCGTACAGACATAATTTCTTACTTCATGTTATATGTCTGACTTAAAAGTAATTCATCAATTTCATCGGCGACTAAGTGAATAGACAATTATTCAATTAATTTCAAGCTTTAAGTCTTGCAAGTTTTTCTCAAAATTAAACATAAATCTTACTTTTTCGACTGACATTCGTTCGTAATCTTTCAAACAGCGAGTTCGATAGTGCGTACTCTTTCATTCAACTTTGGGCTCGCGAAAAAATAGAAAAAAACTCATCTTATTCATGTCATAGCGAACTCTCGAAAAAAATTGAAACATTGTCAAGTGTAAAATTTTTTTTGGAAATTCGTAAAGATCATACGACAATTTTAACTATTTATACAGTTATTTTCAGACACGACTGCTCAAGGCAAGTACCTCGTACTGTCATCAGAGCAAAAAGTGTAGCCTACAGACATAAATTAACCATTTGTGTTTTGAACAAATTTTGATCCTAAAATAAGTGTGATCTGTGTATAACGCATAATATGTGTGATAAACATATGATTCCGCACTTGTTCAAGATACAAGTCAAACAGTAATTCCATCTCGTCTTAAAAATTTTCGAATTATTGGGATTTCTTGAAATTATTGCAGCATTTCGAAATTGTTCAAAAACATCGGGGTGTCGTAAATCAAATATTTTTAATTGGATAGTAGTTATGTTTGATTAATATTTCCATATATTATACCTATGTACCTATAAACATTTTTTTTGCCTTCTAACCTCAAAATAGCACCTTCGCCGCTTGATTTTAGGTTCTCAGGCAAAAAAATAGTATACGTGACTCGTTCGAAAAGGCTTCTGGCTTCTTTACGAACTCGTCCGTAATCTACTATTAATTACGTATGAAGTGAGAAAAATTAGATCTTAAACACAATTTTAATTTCAAATGTATAAAAATCAAATGATATGTACCCAATCGTTTTTTTAAATAAGTAATTAATGTTTTCAAATATTTTATGTTTCAACTGTCACTAAGATTTTTTCCTACCTCAGGCGTTTTTTAACGTCTGGTGCGCCTTCGGTAGAAAAAATAGCAGGGAGATCGCAACGGTTTCCAGAGCGCTTATCTCGGAGATATGCACATTATTGACGAAAACTACAATTGGTTTTTCTATTTCTTTAAATTAACTTTTAAATGGTACCACAATGGTGGAACAAGATGAGAAATCTTGACCGAAGGTTGTCTTGACTAAAAGGGCGTGCATATCTAAGTTTCCGGACAAATGTAATTTTCTTCATACAATCATACAAGGTAGAATATCACCTTAGGATGGGTTTCATCAGATACAATTTTTTCAAGATTCACAAAGATTTCTTTTATCCTACTGAGCTTCAGGCTATAAAAAAACCTTTCTATATGTAAAAAAATCATAAATTTTTCATAAAAGATTGTGTGTGTTGATACTTTTTGCTCTGGCGATAAATATATCAGTCATGCCTCTATGGCTCATTCCACAGAAACTTGCAACAGTTATGGCGGCCCAACCTCATACCTATTAGTAAAAATTAAAATGTAGAACCTATGGGTTGAAAACTATGCTTGTATTTTTTATTAATTTTATGCATAAACGCGAAATGTATGCATAAAATTATGCATATATTTCGTACATTTTCGGTAAGGGTGGTATTACTATACAAATATGATATAACTAATAAATGCGGTGAATGCAGATTTGAACGTAAATTAATCGATCTAAAGATCAAATTGTAGCTGAAATATGAGTTCCACCACCTGTCATACATAAAAATTTCGATATAATACATTACAGTGTTAAACTATTACTTCATTACTTTTTTTCTTTCGTCAGGTCAACTTTTTTTTGTAGTAGTCACAAGTAACATTACTGCGTATAAGTCGTAGGTAATATCATATTACAACATAAATAGTTGATCTTTAAAGAAAAAAATGGTGAATTCAATATAATATGGAAATGATACTTCGGGTAAATATAGAAAGAAAATTACTGGCTGCAGTAATACCTGTGACATCACATAACACGGTAGAGGATTGAGTCATAACTCTAGCTCGGCACTTATATTTTGTGTAAATAAGTACGAAAACGGTAATAACTTATAGAATACGCAGAAAATTTTTAATTTTTTCTCTAAAATTTTTCTTTCGTACTTTTTGACCCAAAATATAGTGTTCTGAAATACGTTTTTCATGAAATAAAAATTTAATGAACTCTGATAATTTTGAAAACTGCAAATTTTTAACTCAAACGCTATTGATATTGGAGAAAAATGTATTTCATCTTTATATTTGAGCCATGAGAGTATGAAAAAAAATGGTTTGAGCCAAACTAGCTAGGTTTGTGTCGCTTTATGAAGGGGAAAATATAAAAAACAAAATCTTTGACTATTTCAGGTCAGAGGTACGTTATTAAGTATTTTCTTTTTACTTTTATTGTAATTATGAAAAATACCTGAAAGCGTTTTGAAAAGTATTTTTTACAGAATTCAAAAGTTTTTGGTTGATTGCAAGTTTCATCGGAACGATCCAAAAGAAAAAGCGCAGTCTTTCAATAGCGATTTATAATTTCTCTCAGTGTACGTAAAAATCTTCCGAATCGTATGTGTAGTAATAATATATCAGGATGCAGTGAACATCTGTTCCCACGTACGGATTACTTACTCGCTCTCATTTTACCGTAGTGCATGAAGTGTATATAATTTTACTCTTTACCGCAATGTGGAAGTTGAATGTTCGAATCGCAGGCACATAAAAATACTAGCTTCGCGAAATAATAATAACTCGACGAGATAGCGTCGATTTCATTTTCAAAAGGCTACAAGTGATACATACAGGTGAAACTTTGCTTGTCTAACTATCAATCACTTATAATTCATCAATGATTAAATGGCATCAGCTGAAACGGCCCTTGGAAAAGTAACGATGCGGATAAATATTTTTGACATAAAAGAAGTAGAAGGGCCAACGGTTATTGTACTAAGTTCCGCTTATTTGACGGGAATGGTCCTTTTTATGCAGGATGTAAAAATGCTCTGAAAATTTTTCGAGCTACATTGAAACTTTGTCGAAACATTTTCAAAATACGTATTTTATATTACGTAAAAATCTATTTACTTATTTCACAGATTAAAATTTCTCGTGACTAACGGGTTATTTAAATTCTTACTCCATACCAAATACGTATATAAACTGAACATCGCGACCTAATGTTTTGCTACAGTTGTTTCAATGGATTCAGTATTATATTATATCTTCAAACTGTACCTTTTATATTATTGATAGCTATAGACGACGACGCATGTTTGTTGCATGAAAGAATGCAACAAAAATTGAAAAGAACAAAAGAAACCTTTAATTTCACCTGTGCGTATGAATTTGTTGTTTGAAAATACTATTTGAGTATACAGACGTACGCATTTGTTAAAGCTACAAAATTATTTAACCGATCGGTTGATCAAACACGCTCGCTGACGCATTCAATAGATATATATATATATACTTTTTTTTATCATACATTTATATTTTTTTAATACATAGTCATTTTCATATATTTATAAGTCGCAGTTGTTTGGCCGCGCGCTGGCCACTAAAGCTAACAGTATTTACAAATATCGTTCCTCGCGCTGGAGACTCACTCAATATATATGTCTTCGATCGGAAAAGCAGTCTCGATGAACTTTGTGTAAAACCGATGGAAGGCTCGTCTGCAAACATAATGTCATAAGCATCAACAGATTTAGCTGGACGTAAGAAGACGTAATAGTATATACTAATAATAATAATAATAATAATAATAATAATAATAATCTTAAAGCTTACCCGACAGCTTCGGCAACAGGTCTGGTCGATTCTTGGCCAATGAAAACGTGACAGGCGAACCTCTGCAGCGTGGGGTGCTTTGTGATGAAGCCGAGGTAGCGGTGATCCCGGGGATGGAAGGCGCAGAACGAGACGTTCTTGAGCGAGTAAAAGTAGTCGTGGCACGGACCGGTGCTCTTCTACGTGAATAAATGAGTTTGTGTGAAAATAAAAATGAATGCCCGACGCTCTCGTCTCGATGATACATTGATATTAGAAATACATAAAAAATGTCCATACCATGTTTATATTTATATGCATGGGCCATTTGACAAAGAAAAACCAGCGTTATCTCATGTATACTATATCATAGTGATTTACAACGATACATTTGAATAATAACGATGTATTTTATGTAAGAAGATACGTTGTAAAAAATTTCTCCCGCATTATACTTACGTGTTTCTAGATGATGAAAAAAAAATTTGTTTCGTACAGGCGTAAGATGGGAAACACATCGTTGAAATATCATTACATCGTAACGCGTCTATTTGGATGATCTTTCACTCGCAGCGCGGCGCGTGGAGCATGTGAGTTGATTGAAACAAAATTTGTATGCTCCATTATCCGAAATTTATCGACGTGCGGCGATATTTGTGAGTTTTAGTCGGGGTTTCGACGGCTCGAGCGAGGTCAAATCGCGAAAATGAACTAAATCACCGCTAATCCGACAAAGCGCTCGTATTAACGTGATGCGCCTTTTTTTGATGCTTTAAAAAGAAATGTGTTCAAATTATTGTGGCTCTTCTAGCGATGGACCAACGTTCCCAGCCCGTTTCAAACCGCATCACGCGTGACTTGGGGAAAAAAAAAAACAAAAAAAAGGTTACGAAACAACGTATTCCAAAAGCCCGCTTCGCTCATCGCGGCATCGGACGCTTCGCGAACCAAAATCCACGAACGATGCAGATGCAAAAAATAAATATGATTACATGCGTACCTGGGTCTTGCTCCTGTCGAGCATCCTGAGGCCCTGGTCGGAGACCTCGAGGATGCAGCTCTGCTGCGAGGACGGGGGCTCCGTCGAGTTGCCGATTATCCGGCGCACCGCCTGGCAGACGACGCTCGTGCCCTTGTGCGCCAGGGTCTCGACGGAGCCGAGGTAGCCGAGGAGGTAGCGCTCCTTCTTGACCTTGGGCGTCGCGGGATCGAAGTCGCTGTAGTCCATGTCGACGGCGTACGCCGACGGGAAGATGCCCTGCCGGCCCGTCCGCAGGTTCACGCCTGCGGTACCGTATGGGAAGGGGGGGGGGGGTGAATCGGGCAAAGAACGAGATGATGATAATAATAATATTAATAATAATAATCATGCGCGAAGATATTCAAGGTGGTGCCGACCTTCGCACCAGAGGTCGTCGGCCTCCTTCTGCACGTAAATGGGGTCGCCGATCTCGAGGTCGATCTCGTCGTGGTGCCGGCGGATGAATCGGTACAGGCTGCGGTGCGTCGCCTCCAGCAGCTCGAAGGGCACCCCCGACGCCGCGGCCGCCGCCTCGAGCTCCTCCGCCAGCGACGGCGACGACTGCGTGGCTGAGTTTCCGGGGGAACGTGCGTCAATGTTATTGCGGATGATGCATCGTGCGCGAAATCATTAAAAGCGACACTGGAGTGCAGTACCCCCCCAACGACCAGCCCGCGGGTGCCGAGTTCGAAATTTGTTTTACGACTGGTGTCGTGATAAATTTACACGGTCAAAAGTATCGACGATCCAGTGCTTCGGTGCTTCGAAAAGTTAAGCTGCTCTGTTCTCGGTGAAAATGTTTCTCGACCGGTCCCTCATCAGCACCTGCGTTTCCGTACACGTCTCTTTAAACGGCTATTATCCGTCCTCGCGTTTCAGGATGCTAGTCTTTTCAAATGATGAATGAGCTTTGACGATGGCCGATCGGCCATTTTTGACGCGCAGTCGTTTCCGCCATCCAATGTTTCGATGAAAAAATACAACCTCGACGTTCAAAAAGCATTACCCTGCGCGCGAATCAAGAGCGTCGTGAAAAAAGAGTCCGCGTCGATCCGTGTCGCTCCCAACGAGCTTTCGCCCCATCACCGCACTCTGCGCAAACTTTCTCAAAGCGTCGCTCGATATCGTCCCCGACCGGGTACACGGACGCATACGACGTATCCACTCACATCTCCGCCTGCAGGGGATCTCGGGCAGCCGGCGCCGACGCTCGCCCGGACCGGCAGCCGAGCGGGGCTGGTGTTCCGGGGTCGGCCACGCGGACGACGGCTCGCCCGCCTCGCTGCCGAGGCCGCTGTCCCGCGCTCGGCCCGGCCCGCCTCCCGCGTTGTCCCCGTTGTTGCTGCTGCTGCAGCTGCTGCTGCTGCTCAGTCCGGCAAACAGGCTGATGTGTGTATAGAGATATATACAAGAGGTGCGCCAAGACTCTCGTCTACGCTCTGTGTTATGTCATGGGGGGGGGGGGGATAATATATAATATATTGGTCCACGCGTGCCCCCTCTCTGTTCGCCATTACCCGCGCGGCTATTTGGAGCTATGCAGCATTATTGAGGTGGATGGTCAAAAACTATGGAGGTCTCGTGACAAAAAAGGAGCGATCCACGGCAGTCCCGCGGAGTCGATCGTCACTGCTTTGGATGGGAGTGCAGGGGCTTCACGACATCGAGACAATACGAGCTTTTCACCAATATTCTATTGAAATACATAAATATCGTCTTGGTCTTGTCTGTTGAACTGTTGTACAATGTTGCAATCACTTGAATTCAATCATTTTTACGAACTCAGTGACACGGATAAATGTTATGGCAAAGATAAAGCGAGCGACGACGACGATAAGATTTTAAAGAAAACTATTTCCAGGAGCGGATATATTTATGTAAAAAAATTGAGTACTCGGAGAAGCTTTAAACAAAATTTAGAGTCACTCTGTAGAATTAATTAAACCGATCTTAGATGTAAGAACAGGATAAAATAGTTTATACGATATGACGAGTATACTTTTCTAATTAAAATCACCTCTTGGAACTTTGCGTGACACTTGTTCTGATCTCGAAACATGTACCATTTCAGAGATAGAGCATAGGATTTAATAACTACGATGGTTGATTCTTTGAAATACTTCAAATGAATACCAAAATTATCATCAGAAGAAAAGTGCGATGTATTACCCGTCGTTGTTGTTGTAGCTAATTTATACATTTGGTTATGAAAAAAAAAAAGAATATGTAGCCATTTCGTGAAAAAATGATTGTCAACAAGACTAATACATTGTATTGCCTCAATATTTTGGTCGTTCGTATTGTCTTAAAATAAAAGACAAGACCGAGAAAAATATCGAGTCTCGCGAAGCCCTGGATGGGAGTCAAATGGGGTGAACAACTCTGCACGATTGGACGAGGGAAATAAAAAAAAAAGAAAAAGTACGATACAAGACGAAAAACGCAAACGGCGTGAAGCACACACGTACCTAAAGTCGCTGTCGGCGACGATGGACGAGCAGCACATCTGCTCGCACTCCTCGTCGGCGGAGCTGTGGCCGCTGTGGGCCTCGTGCCTGTGCAGCACGACCACCTCCTCGTCCTCGGAGTCGGCCGTCGTCCCGGCGCAGGACCTGCCCGCCTCGATGTCGCTCTCCTGCGACGAGGTCGGCGACTCGTCCAGCATGACGCCGTGCACGAGCCTGTGCCCTCAAACACGCGTTGTCATTACCCTCAACACTTTTAGCCCCCCTTATGTGTACTGTGTATTGCAATACGGTATGCGCATACCGGCGATGAAATTGTCGACACAACGATTGGGGATTGACGAAACGGGGTGAGGGTAATCATACATCTGGTTCGATCGTTAAATGCAACAATCAAGATCCTTGGACGATGCTCGTCAGAATCATGGATGAGTTATTTACGGAGAGCGAGAAGGGATCGATGAATGATAACCGTCTGATGCTGCGATAATTATCACCCCGCGCTCGACGTTTTGCCCCGTACGGGTATACATGATCCCTTGACTGAACTTTAATTTTACTTCCTATACGCCGCCTATACTTCTATCATACGTTCAGCAGAGTCGGCCGTTTTCAAGATTTTCCGCAACTTATCTATAATAAACACGGACACGCATTATACATAATACGAAGTAAGTGTACGCGGGAGGTTTATCAGGTCAGGCGCCGAGCTATAGCGCGGACATCGTGCCTCAATAAATATGCATGTCTGACCGTACGGGCCTGTTTCTACTGAAAATTCGATAGCGGCCCTAGGATATATATGTTCATCAGGAGAAACTTCTCGACCCACGCAGGATCCTCGGATTGAAAACCACAAGACTCTCTCGTGTCTCCGATACAAGCGCGCGCTCGGCCTATTGTACGTACTTACTTGTAACATGCACTAATCAAACTGTATCAGAAGCCCGATCGCGACACCAGCGTCGGCGGGTATACATCATCGTTAATTTCCTCGCGCCTCCGTATAACTTACTCTTGCAAAGGTTTACGAGATGGACGCAAGTCGTCTCAAAATCGGCAAAATTAAAAAAAAAAAAAAAAAAAAAAAAAAAAAAAA
>JAPYYV010015650.1:0-11537 GCA_030522625.1 Copidosoma aretas
TGGCTATGCAATGCTTCAAATAAGAAGCTCAGCCGAGCGTCTTTGATTCTGTATAGGCAAAACGCCGCTAAAGCCGAGACGCACAGCCCGTACTATGAATTATAGCACATTGCCGTCGATTCTCCCAGCTCAGCGTCTCTGATACTGCCACGCAATGTTTGCAATGAGAGCTGTCACGTAGCGCCTCCGTCTCTGTAGGCAAAACGCCGCTACAGCCGAGACGCGGAGCCCGTACTATGACATATAGCACACCGCCGTCGATTTTCCCAGCTCGTCACCACTGCTGCTGCCTCGCTATGTCCGTAGCGAGACCTGCGACGTAGAGCCTTTGCTTCTGTGGTCAAAACGCCGCTAAAGTCGAGATGCAGCCCTTACAATATACATAGCATCATATTTCCTTCATTTATTTACCAATAAGCTTCGTTTCTTTACAGGCATTTTATGCAGAGATACCTTGCAAGCAATACGCTCTAAAAAAAATTTCCGTGTACCGTCTTGGTATATGAGGACACGGAAGATAACGTTTAGTACGTGAGCTTCAGGAAGTTGTTCACTCCAATGGTTGGTAGTGCGAAGTCGGTATATTTAAATAAGTAGAAGGGTTTATAACATGTCAAAGTCATGCGCTCTAAGAGTTTCAAAATTTAAATAAATAAAAGCAATACCAATATTTCCTTTGTCATATAATCTTAAAATATGTTATTACTATATAAATTGGTTACTAATGTATAGTTTATTTTAAGAACGTTATAATCAAGAAATCTAAAGCAAAAAAATTGAAAAACCGAATAATGACAAACATTACACTGGAATCAAGTATTTTGACGTATTGCACTTCCAAAAAAAATCCAAAATTTTTATCAACATTTTTTTTTATTTTTAAAAAAGAAAGAAATCATACATGAGGGTTGAAATATTGCTCAAGTTTTGGAAAGAATGAAACTGATGGTAAAATAATCAAAAACAGTCCAAAAACAGCTGGCAAATGAAAAAAATCGTACTTCTTGACCTTGCGCACTCCTAGAAAAAATCTCTAAAAATACGAGATAATCGAATTTTTCCTGTTCTACAAGATAAAAAACTAAAAAAATTGGTAGCTGCATAAAAACACGGTGAATATTGTAATTTTATATTTAGATGATTGTTTTTGAGTAAATGTTGATCACCGATAAAAACCAAAAAAAATTTCTTTAATATAAGTCATATGTAGATTGCTATAAATTTTTTTCAGATTTTTAAAACTTTTAAAGACCGAAAAATAAAATAAAGCGTTAAAACTAAGGATTTCGAGGTCCTTAGATAGGAAAATTTTCGTTAGAATCTAGGACCTGGGTTTTCTGTTCATTTTACAAAGTAATTGTGAAGTATGAAAATCAATTGCTTTAATTCAAGGGCATCTGCCCCTCCCTACCGAGGATACCCTTCATTAATGAACTATTCAGCAATAAATCAATTATTTATCAATTGTCACGTGGCAGTTAAAACTGTCCCCCCACGAGACACCTATATATGTGCGTGTTATCGGCGGCCACCGAAAAATATGAAGATCAATAAGTGCTATACGTCAAAATACTTGATTCCAGTGTAATTTTTGTCAATCTATAATGCACAAACTAATGTATGTTTTCGGTGCCGCCGACGACGAGTTCCGAGAGCAGCCGAAGTAGACACGGTATAGCCATGCAGACGACGACCTGGCCTGCCAGTACATCTGTATATATGTGTGTATGAATGTGCATGCGAGAGTGAGAGAGACGAGAGTTAACGCGAGTAGTGGCAGCACTAGCCAAGGTAGCCGAGAGCCGCTGGATAAGCAGTAGTAGTCGACACCTCAACCGAGCTGGATCGTGGCACGCGGGGAAAAATTAGTGAGCGAGAGAGATAGAGTACGAGTAGAGTTGAGACGCAAGAAAAGGGAGTCTGCGGAGAATTTAGTGTGTGCACGGGACGAAGTTGAGGGATATCGGAAAGCAACGAGAGAGACACGGTACGGTTTTTTTTTTGTCGGGTTGAAGCGGAGACGAAGTGCCGGACGCGAGTGTGCGAGACGACGAGGAAGATACGCATCGGGAGGGCCGAGTCAGGGAAACGCGGAGAGACCGGTCTGCAGCTGCGAGAGGACGCAACGGGCCGTGCAACCATGCAGCAGAGCCGGTACCACCAGGTCGAGGCAAAGCAGGTGCGCCGAGGGGTCTACAGCTGCTAGAGGACGCAACGGGCCGTGCAGCCACGCAGCGGAGCCGGTACCACCCGGTCGAGGCGGAGCGGGTGCGCCGAGAGACTACAGCTGCGAGAGGGCCCGACAGGAAGTACAAGGAGAAAGAGAAAGGGAACGAGGTAATATCGGTGGTTAGAGTGCCGGCCAAATCCCGAGTATCGATGGGGAAATAATTATGCAGGATCATTGGGAAGCGTGGGATTCTGGGGTTTCGTGTGTGTGTGTGCGTGAGGGAAAAAGGAGACCGTACGGGTAGCGGACGAGCGTCGGCTGTTTCAGGGGCCATCGTGTGTGCGTCGCGCACGGGTTTTGTTTTCTTTCGGTGACGCTGGCTCTCGGGTTTCCTGTACTAGAGCGCGAGCAGCGTCGATAGGCCGAGCAATACGGCCGTGAAATTACCGCGTTTCATTCGGTCGTACGGATAAGGGGAATGGTGATCGCGAAGTAAAACAAGCGGGTATGTATGTATGTGTAGTGAGTGAGAGATTGGTATACAGGTGTCAGGGGCAGGAGAAGGCTAGAGGACGAGATTCCCCGAGCGAGTCAAGGAGTCACGGCCGGGCAGAACGCGCCTGCCGATCGATACGCATACCGGTAGTTACGTATCACACGGGTATAATACTATCGGGTGAGACCCAGGCCCATGAATGTTATTGGTGTCGCGGTTATAATGTGAACGTTGTAATTCCGGTCGAATAAACGGCGCTGGACACCAGTGAAGTGTTATTGTTGTGTTCAAGGTTTTATTTAGGGTAGATTAGTTTCTCCTTTCCTAGTTTCCCTTTTCAGGGATTACCTGGCTTTCCCGAGCCAGGTAACTACAGCAGGCCTCCCGGAGGAGAGAAGTCCAGTGGGATGGGATACGGTAATGTAAGGTAAAACGTACGAGTGAGTTTGTGACAGGGTGTCGGGACGGCCGTTCTCTGGCTGAATCACACTTTGTTACAATAGCATCCCTGATGTGGGGAAATTTGCCGCAGAACTAAAAAGGGTTTTAGGTGCTAGGTATTTTAGTAGTGCAAGTGAGTCAATGTGTTGCGTGGAAATTTCGTCCAAGAGTATACGGTTGAATGGGGACTAATATACATTTAAATATAAAATAAAATAAAATAGAATAAAATTTTATATATAATAGGGTAAAAAAAAAAAAGAAAAAAAAAAAGGGATTCATAATAATACTTGTACATTTATTTACATATCTATAAATATTTTAGTACGGCCATTTAGACAGTTGTGTTCGTGTGCTACTTGCGGTTTTCCATATCGCACAGGGCACGCGCGTCGGGGATAATTGACCGTCGGTGACCGGGGTAGGATATAATCAAAAGTTGACAAACAGTGAATTTTCGTTGCGTAGGCAGGAATTATTTAGAAAATAGGAGGAATTAGGATGTTGCACGAGGAAGCAATGCGGGCCGTCATCAACACACGGGAGCTACGAGCTCTCAAGCGGGGGGTGTATAAAATGGCTACGGACGTAGTGGCCACTCATTTAATCATGAAGGGCTGTAGTGCCTTAGGAACAGAGGGGGTTAATAAGGATCGGTTGCTTCGGGTTCTTATGCTGGAACTCGATCCGGCCGACGACCGTATACTGATGTTCGAAGATGATGTCCTAACGGACGCACTCACTTCGGGGGTACCCGTGACTCGGACAGTCCAATTACGGGAGGGGTTAGAGTTAGGCCAAGATGAAAAGGGAGTAGAGCACAGCACTCCTTTCGAGCCACACATGAGTATGGCCAGTGCGATAATCGAGGAGCAGCTGAGCCCACTCGAGGAGTTAGAGTCAGGTAGTGAACGGGATCAGGTAGGACGGCCGAGGGGTGAGACGTCGGGAGAAAGGCGGGATATGCCCGGGCCTACACCGGGAAAGCGAATTCGTCATAACCCGGGGGGTTTCGGCCTCGGAATCAGAAGGCAAATGCGCAGCAGTGGGGGTGACCACCACCGACCACGAGCACAGCAGTGCAGTAGCTTAGATAGTCATAGTATCAACGGTTACGACGACGACGTACTCGACCACGTACACGACACCGATAACGACATCAGTTCTGGGGGGAGGAAATAGGCCGGGCGGACAGAGAAGACAGATGCGATACGCGAGCACAGACCCAACCCTTCAGATGATCCTGTTCGCAAACGTACACAGTGAACAGACCTTGAAGACCTCGGCCTTTACCGTGGAAGGAAATTTGGCTCAGGGACAGCCGATTCCACCTGAGGTGCTAAAGTGGATGGCGAGCCAGTCCCAAACCGAGGTTCGGATGCCACAGGGGTTGGGGGACGCGAAAGGTTTCAGGATGGACAATAGTAAGGTTTCGGGAGGGAATCAGGAGCTCTTAGGGTATAATCAGGAAGTCTTAGGGATCAATCCGGCAGATCAGGCTAAGCATAGGGCGACCTTACAGGAAGACCAGGGCTTCATAGGGCTGGACCCGGCAATCTTAGACGGAGATCAGGCAAATCCAGCGATTCAATCAACGCCTTTAGCATCTAGTCAGTTACCTTTAGGGTATTATAAGGCTTCCATGAAAAAGAATCCGGCTCTCCTGAAAGTCAGGATCAGCACTCCAGGGACAGACAAGAAGGGGTTCACCTCTAAGGTTCCTGGGGCGAGTAAATCGTACCGTAGCGAATATTTTACGCCCGCAAATATAGAGGCCAGCTACCGCGAGTCGAGTCAGGCGAGTGTGAAGAGTAGTAGTAGCGAGGACAGGGATAGGGAAATTGAGTGGCCGATCAGGAAGAGGATTAGAATAAATCGGGCTGAGGCAGCTGCGGCTTCTAAACAAAGAAGAGCAGAGGAGTACGACAGGGCAAAGGCAGCTCTTGAACAAGCTAGGAAAGAGGAGCACGCTAGAGCGACGACCCCGGCTCTCGAACATAAGGAAAGGGAGTATCGAACCAAAGCAGCAGTGGCTTTAGAAAGTAGGCATAAGGCAGAACAAGCCAAGTTGGTCGCAACCTTAGAGCGACGTAGGAGAGAGGAACATGCTAGAGTGGCTGCGAAGTTAGAGATATAGAGAGAGGAGTATTTGGCGAGAGCAGAGCTAGAGGAACATAGAAGGGAAGAGAATAGAGTAAGAGCAATGGCCGAATTAGAGAGGAAAAGGCAAGAGGAACAGTGGGAGTTAGGATCTAACCGGGATTGCGAAGAAAAGGCTGATCGTTTCGAACAGGCTTACGATAGTTCGAGAGGATACGAGTCGAACGAGAATTCTGGGGGCCAAAATCGGATCTCTCCTTCTATCCTTAAGAGAGCACAATCCGGTAGGCCCAAGCAGAAAGTCACAAAGGCCGGAGTAGGGAGAAATCCTATTAGGGACATCGACTACGGGTACAATAGGAAGGAAGGCCGAAGTTATCGTCGCCCAGTCCTCCCGACGCTGCCTGTCAACTTTATCACTCCAGGACAGGGGCGTCAGAAGTTGAGGGACGAACAAGATAGACCGCAAATCAACCCCACTGATAATTCTAGTATTCGGAGTAGTCAGTTGGGAGATAGCCCAAGGACTGGCCAGCGATCCCAGGCCGTGAAATTTCTCAAGAGCTGGGGTATGAAGTTTACAGGAGAGGACAGAGGGGAAGATGCCGAGGAGTTTCTGGAGCAGTTGGAAGACTGTCGAGCGAGCTCGGAATTAGCGAGTCAGAACTTTTAAAGGCTCTACCCATCGTTTTAGCTAAGAAAGCCAGCCGCTTGTTCAGGACGATCAGGGGGGACTTGGAGAGTTGGTCCGCTTTCAAGGTGGTTTTCAAGCGTTGATACGTCAAGGAGTATGACGAGGAAGACCTCTGCGATGATCTCCGTCGACGCACGCAAGCGAAAACGGAAAAGATTACGGTATTCCTATCCAAATTCCGGTATATCGTGTCGCGCTTCACCGTGCCACCACCTAAGAGATCGGTGGTAGAGTTGGCACGACTAAACTTGTTGCCGGACTACCGTCGGGAAATGTCGGACAAACTACTCATGAATTTGGAGGACATAGAGACGTACGGCCTGTGTTGGGAAAGGCAAAAGGAATTGGATAGCCGATACGTGCCGCCACCTCCGGCCGACAAGATGCATGTGCCAAGCGCGGCGTTTTCCAGAGTCCCGGTTGTGAAAGCTAAGGTCGCAGCTACGGAGAATATAAATGAGATTGAAGAGAAAAGTCCGGGGTTCTCCAGTAGCAAAGAGCCAGGGCAAGAAGAAGGGAAAAGGAGGAAACAAACAGGAAACTCGGCCAGTTCATAATCCAAAGATGGCCATCGAAAAGGACGCGAATCGGTCGCCGATTTTTGAGTTACCCTCGGAGTTGATTTCGAGTTTCGCTCAGATGACACCACCTTCATGGGCACAAGTCTTGAAGCAGGGGACGGGAGATAACCAGATGTTGGCCAGGCCAGGAGACGTAGTTAACCAGGGGAATCAGCCTACCGGCCAAGGGATGAATTGGGCTCCAAGCGGGACTGTTCCAAAAGAAACCGCGAACAGGAACGAGGCTTCCGGGGAAGAGGGATTCATAACCACCTGTTATACCTGCAGGGCCGTCGGGCATCGTTCCTCGGAGTTCCCGGAGACTCTTTGTTACGCGTGCCGGACCAAAGGACATCTAGCGTACAATTGTCCCCTGAGGAGGAATCCGGCCGAAACCAAGCCCAAACCTGAAACTAGTTGTCAGGTTTGTGGGTCCGTCGGAGTGGTTTTCTCAACGTGCCCAAGGTGCGCGTTCTGGAGAAAGACTAGGGTAAACGGGACGTGCGGGGGCCAGAACTACACTCGTTAGATTCTGCAACCCCCGCTTCCCGAACCCCGGAGGCGTTAAAAGGAGATAGTTCCAGTGGAGATCATGCCTATCGACTTGATGGCGAGAGGAAAGAGGAAATGGAGATAGGGAAAAGGTTGAGGCAAAGTCCGGGCAGAAGGTTAACATTAACGGAAGGAAAGCCTTTGTTAGAGTCGGATGAGAAGAGGGAAGTTACCAGGTTGGACCAGAGGCCGAAGGACCACCTGGGAAAAGGGACGGACCAAGCCATTACGGCGGCCGAATACTCCCAGAAAAGTCTCGATAAATTGAAAAGAGAGTGAGACGAACGGGCCCCTAGTAAATAGAAGGGTAAGCCGGTCCATAAGCCGGAAGAGGAGTACGTGAAGCGCAGCAAGATGCTTAACGTGTTGATCTTGGAGGAAGATAGCGAAGGGGAGGGAGAAAAGTGACCTTTGGTCACGTGGATGGACCACGACCCTATATGGCGATCCCGAGAGGCAGAGTGGAAACTAGAAAGGAAAGAGAAAAATGAGAAGATGTGGTATATGAAGGAGATCTCCGGTACAGACAAGGATTACAACGTTCGACTGGACGATATTGAGAGAGAAAAGAGTGTTAAGTTTGAGAAAACCAGTTTTAGGGAGGAGATTTTGGAGCCCGATTCCGAAAACGTCAGGACTACAACGGAGTGGGAAGTCGAGAATGATGAAAAGGACAAGAAGATCTTAACCTCGAAAAACGAGGGAGAACCTCAGAAGATTGATGAGGAGGATCTTCAAAACTTCTTTTCCGCAACGTTTGGAAATAAAGAAGAAGAAAAGGAGGGAGTGGTAGATTTTCGGGATGAAAGCTTGAACGTAGTCCAAGAGGAAAAGGATGGGACGTCAGGCAATACGGTTAGGTTCTCGGGGTTGGACAGTGAGACTTTGGATTCGAGCGAAGAGATAGGGGCCGCTTGGCTATACCAGCCAGACGAGCGTCTCGAACCTGGGAGGAAGTTAGCTAAAGGAGAAGAGAAAGATTTAGGCGGGCAGGAGACGGAACAGACTACCGGTATCAGTAGTGATAATAGGCCCTATCTCGCAGTAGTCTTAGGCGGGCAGAAGTATAGCGCACTTTTGGATATGAGAGCCCAATCTTCCCTCGTTGGGGCACGAGTGGCCGAGCGGTTCAAGGATCGACTGAAGCCGACGAACGCCGCTATAGTGAGCGTGAATGCGACTTTGTCCAAAGTGCTGGGCCTTCTTAAAATCAGTTGCGAGATTGACGGCCAGACTTGGGAGATCCAGGTCAAAGCCGTTACGGACATCAACCAAGATATCATTTTTGGCCGAGATTTCCAGGACATATTTGATATGGATTTACGGTTAGGTCGAGGACTGTTTCGGGTGTTAGAGGGGGAATGGCACTCATTCAAGAACATGGGAAAGACGTCAAAAGCAACGTTGCTGGCCGAGTGTGCTGGGATAAGTAAAATTTCTATAGAGGAGCGTAAGGAAATAGAGCAGCTGGTGGATAGCATTCTAAACTCGGCCGAGAAGCCGCTGGGAGGAACGTCACTCACCGAACATGTGATCGAGGTGACCGTGGACAAGCCAATCCAGCACGCTTATAGAAGAATGTCACCGAAGATGCACGAGATTGCCGTGGAGGAAGTAGCGCGGTTATTTAAGGACGGAATCATTGAGAGGTCGGCTAGTGACTATAGCCAGGCTCCCGTATTGCACAAGAAGCCGGATGGAACCTATAGGTTCTGCATCGACTTTAGGGACCTAAACAAATTAACGAAGCGTGATGCATACCCAATGCCCAGTATGGATACCATACTTGACCGATTAAGAGAGGCCAAATACTTGTCAAAAGTAGATTTAAGACAGGCCTACCATCAGGTACCTTTAACTCGGGGATGTCGACGTTTCACGGCGTTTGCGGTCCAGGGGTCTGGATTATGGCAATACGTGCGTATGCCATTTGACCTAAGTAACGCTCCTATGACTTTCCAACGGCTGATCGACATTCTGTTTGGGGAAGAATTTCGACCATACGTATTTGGGTACTTAGATGATATCATTGTGGCCACGGATACCTACAAAAGACATAAGTATAATGTAAGAATAGTGCTGGATAGATTGGTAGAAGCGGATCTGATGATAAAAAGAGAGAAGTGCGAGTTTTGCCTGCCGTAGCTGACATAATTGGGGTTTATATTGGACAGCGAAGGATTACGTCCTAACCAAGAAAAAGTAAAACCAGTGCTGAGTTACCCAAAGCCTAAGAACGTCAAACAGTTACGGCGTTTTCTAGGTATGGTGGGTTGGTACTCGCGGTTCATAGAACATGATTCGGAATTCAAAGTGCCTCTGGTCAAATTACTTCAAAGGAAACAGGCGTGGATTTGAGAAACTGAACAACAAGAGGCTTTCGATGGATTGAAAAAGGCCCTCACGACCGCTCCGGTGCTCGTAAGGCCGGACTTTACCAAACCGTATGTCTTACAAACGGACGCGAGCAGTTACGCCCTAGGGGCGGTGTTAACCTAGACCGGAGACGACGGAGAACATCCCATAGTATACGTGAGTCAGGTGCTTAATCAGGCCGAGAAGAATTATAGCACTACGGAAAAAGAGTGTTTGGCCGTTATCTGGGCCATTAAAAAGCTAAGGCCATACTTGGAAGGATACGAGTTCACGGTCATTACCGATCACGCCGCTCTAAAATGGTTGCGAAATTTAAGAGAGCTAACTGGTCGATTGGCGAGATGGGCCATTGAGTTGCAACAATGGAATTTCGAGATAATTCATCGGAAGGGCGCACTCAACCATGTACCGGATGCATTATCTCGTCTGTATGAGGAGGAAGAATTAGCCGTCGAGGCCTTCGAGGAAATAACGGACCCCGACTATCTACGTTTATTGGAGGAAGTCAAGGAAACTCCACACAAGTTTCAGGGCTGGCGCACAGTGGGAAGAATTGGTGTTTTTTTGGAAAAAAGTCTGGCCCCGCGCGAATTTTTAACAAAAAAAAAAAAAATATGGCCCTACTCGTAAAGACTTATACTATAATGTCCTGGTGCTCAAATTTCGATATCACATAACCTAAAAAAATCGCAAACCAATAATCACCAGTAAAGAAATTATTAAATTTTTATTATTGTTTTTTTTTATATAATCAGTTTCTGTAGGTTTTTGAGGTCGCTGATTACGACTCTGGTGTCGTATTTTTAAAATTCAAGATGGCGGGCTCATAATGGCAAACATAAAAGTAAATTTTTTTTCTTTTTTTTTTTTTTAAAGGTTTTCAGGGGTTTGTAAGGTCGCTGATTACGATTCTGGTGTCAGATTTTCAATTTTCAAGATGGCGGACTCACAATGGCGGATATTAAAATTAAATTTTTTCTTTTAGTTAATAAACAAACTGTTTTACATGGGTTTTTAAGGTCGCTGATTACAATTCTGGTATCAGATTTTAAAAATTAAAGATGTCAGACTCATAATGGCAGACGTGAAAGTGAATTTTTTTTTTTTTTTTTTTTTTTTTTTTTTTTTTTTTTTTTTTTTTTTTTTTTTTTTTTTTTTTTTTTTTTTTTTTTTTTTTTTTTTTTTTGGTATGGGCATATATTACATATGTAATACATGTAATAATAGCACTACGCCTTCTAGGAGATGTAATAAATGTTAAAGTAACTTGTTTTACTACATATGTATTATACATGTAGTCCAGATGTAATACATGTACATGTCATATATACCCATCCCTCGGTCAATATCGAAGGCTATTTCAGTAATCTAAGACTGAAATCAGACCTTAGAGGTCGGATAAATCTGATTCTGACCTTCCGATATTACGGAAACCACTTTGGGTTCGGCGATTATACAGTTACTTATTCGCAATTGAAAAACAGGAATTTAGCTGTTATCGCGTACATACATATAGCAAATTCACATGTATGCAATTTATACATGTGTAATACATCAACACATGCATAAAAAATCGATCGTATTCAATATGTGTAATAGGTTTGGAAGTCCCTACAGAGGAATGCAACTTTGAGTTTCAACACTGAGTACTAGAAAAAATCTAAATTTCAGAGAATTTCACAAAGGGCTTTTTCCTATAAGGATGCAAGTGAGGTCTTTTATTAGTGGTAGACTTCTTGTAGATTCTTTTTGGAATTCAATGTCGAGGAGATTCTCTGTAGCAACTGCAGAAGTAGATTTTCGAATGTTATTTCTACGTGGAATTTGCAGGTATTTCAGGTGTACTAATTTACTTCGGATTTCTCTGTGTGGAACTCCTAATTACAGAAATTTCCTGCTGCAAAAGTCCATTAGTTACCTGCATTAGTTGTACAATCATGTATTATCATTTTAAGGTAGCTGTTTTAAATATTCATGAAACGTATATTATGGGGAAATTGAACCACCCGTGTATTTATTCTAAACTAGATTTTGGAGTTCTAACATTCAGAATGGTCCAAACTTCCTTATCAAGTCTACCGAACACACCTTATGATCAAAAGAATGTGTACGACAAACGAACACACCTTCATGTTTGTTTTGTACACA
>JAPYYV010015652.1:0-11763 GCA_030522625.1 Copidosoma aretas
TCGATCCGTGATTGGCCACCGTAGTAACTTTAAAATACCTCAGAGTTATACAATAGCAAGATTTTATAAATATTATTCCAGTTAATCCGGAGAAAAAAAATTTCGAATGTTTATTAATTTTTTTCTCGAAATCAACGCCATTTCCAAAAATTTTGCAAGATACATTGTCAACTTAAAATTTTACGTTGAATATGGTAGTACTTTTTAATTTGCGAAATTCCGCCATTTTAAAAATATTGACCGCCACATTGGATCCGCGATTTTGAGTTCGACAAATTTGACACAGGGATCGTATGCAAATCCTGTAGTTGTGTTAAAATTAGTTCTGTACACATATTTTTTTGTCTTATGGAATAAGATATAATGAAAAAACTGTGTTTTTAAACATTCAGCGCCCTCTAGCGCTAACAATATTTCTACTTCCATCGTGAGACAAAAAATTTTTAAAAGTACACATTCTAAGCTAACTTTAGAAAAAAATTTTTTTTTTTAAATCGTCATACTTTCTGAAAAATTGATTTTAAAAAGGAAAACCTTGACAACAGAAGGAATCCTAACCTCAAAAATTAAAAAAATGTTTTTATCGTATTCCACGGAAAAAATGCTAACAAAAAGCTATTTTTCTTTTTTTTTTTCATACACCGATTCGTCTACAGAATAAAGAATCTTTCCTTCTAATGAAAAACTCAAAATTTGTGACGGTCACTGACGGCAGAGGTAGTAGTCAAAAAATCTGAAAAACTTACAGTAATGTTTTCTCATGGAGTACTTTCGATAGCCAGAGTTTAAAGAAAAATTTTTTTTTTTGTCCCATTTCACGTGGAATGCCCCGTATATTCTTACCAAGTCATACAAATATTTCACTGTTAAATATACATTAAAATTTTCAAATACTTTATTCAATATCATCGTGTTAATCATTTATTTGAGAAAAAGAACTTGTACTAAAGAATGTAGGTCAAACATTATACGTAACAGGATAATTTTTGTCCAAACAATATTTCAATTGTTTTAGTATTAAAAAAGTCAAAACTAACGGCAATAATATCGTCTAGGAAGTTGACTCGCTACTTTACATTAGAGTATCATATTTGGCATATAAATTTGCATTTTTTTGCTTTTATTTGGCAGTTCAACTACCAAATTTGCAGTCGTTAATTCAAGCAAGATAAATGGGTGCAGTGCTAACTTCATGTGAAGCTGGCACTCGACTACGCGTACAGCAAGAACATATCTATTTGCAAAGCTGTGCATAGGCTTAGAAATTGCAGTTTTTTAAATAGCCTATGGTCGATTTTGCAGCCGATTTTTTTGACGCTTTCTCATAGAGGAAACTGTATTGGCCAATAATTTTTTCTGAAGCATACGTCAGAAAAGTTTTTTACACTGTTTAGAATAAAAATACATCATTTAAGAAAATGTCTGTATGTGTGTGTGTGTGTGTGCGCGTGCGCTCATATAATCAGTCATATCTCAGAAACTATCCGACCGAATTCAATGATCCAGGGCTTGAAATGTTTGGTTTTATACTCTTCTAGCGGCTCAGAAAATAAATTCAAGTCTTATAAAATAATATGCTTGATATAACGATTTTTAATATTTTTAAAAATCATTTTTTTTTTTTTCATAGTAAAAAAATTCTTAACCAATTTCATCAATATTTTTATCTCATCAATGCAATAAATAACCCTATTTTACATTATAAATCATCTTGCTACGTTATATCTTGTCTTTTCTATTTAAATAATTATTCTTTTTCGAAGAAATACTCAATATTTTCAAAAAATCAGTTACATTTGGGGATCTGGTTCAAAAAGTTTAATTGTCTAGAGCCTTAATTTTTCGTCAAACCGGCCCAAAAAAATAATCTAATTTCTAAATCTCAGAAAGGTCATCTTCACGATTTTTTATAATCATATTTGATAAAATAATTATGTTTGATAAAAGGTTAAATTTACCATTTTATAATATTCTGATAAGTTTTTTTTTAACTTTCTTTCAACGTTCTTATGTAACATTTAAAAAATCTGAAGGACCATGAAACTTTATACAAAAAAACGTTTTTACATAAAGACAAATAAAAAATGATACGCAAGCTTGTAAGAGTGTAAGTAAGAGTACAAATAATCATGTATATCTCAACATTTTCTGAACCAAATTTAATCCGTCACGGCAAATTTTGTTTGTTTTGTTAGAAATCCATTTAATACATCTATTAAGCTAGCATAGCCACATCAGGCCACAAAATAAATACACTATAATTTGTTGCTAATTTGTTGCTGATTTGTTGCCCAAGAGCTGATTTTGTTGCTTTTGCCGTTTTCGAGAAACAATGGATATGCTGGCTTGATATTAAGCTAGCGTAGCCTCTGACAATATTTCAAAAACTACAGATATTTTAGAATGTGTATCGAAACCAGAATTTGTTGCTGATTTGTTGCTTAAAAAATATGCTTTAAAATCCAGGCTAACGTATATCAAGGTAGCACATCCATTTACGAACCCTATACCCAAAACAGGTGGGGACATTGTAGCTAATTTGTAGTAAATTTGTAGTGTAAAAAGTAATTTTGTAGGGCCCTTCTATAGCCAAATACGCACGGATGTGCCAGCTTGATATCAAGTTAGCACATCATCCCGCTATGCTAGGCCCGTATGGGGTCGAAAAAGGCATCATATTCTGTAGCTAATTTGTAGCTTTAAGATTAGCGTGCTCGGGGGAGTCAAACAACCACCCCTGCAAAATTTGGGGGTACTCCGAGGTGCCAAAATCGACCAAATGCCACCAAAGCTATTTGAGGGTTTCTACAAAATCGTATAATTTGTAGCTAATTTGTAGTAAATTTGTAGTGAAAGTAGTAAATTTGTAGTGAAAACATTAATTTTGTAGGGCCCTTCTATCGCCAAACACGCACGGATGTGCTAGCTTAATATTAAGAAGAAGATAGAAGGGCCCTACAAAATTACTTTTTTCACTACAAATTTGCTACAAAATACCTACAAATTACCCACCTGTTTTTGGTATGGGGTTCGTAAATGGATATGCTACCTTGATATACGTTATATATATACAATTTTAAGTGTTTTCCGACCATATCTTCAAAATTAATGCTACTACCCACGTAATTTTTCGTCACAATAATAATACCACGTATTTCTATCAGTAGTAATGATTTCAGAACTTTTCGGACCTCAAAAAATCCCCGTACTCTTGATAAACCACCACTATATACACAACTTTAAGAGTTTTCTGACCATATCGTCAAAATAAATGCTAGTACCTACATAATTTTTTGATATATCAGTGATACCACATATTTCTACCAGTGTAGTAATTATTTCAGAATTTTCCAATCCCCGGAAAATCCCCCTACTCTTAATAAAGCACGGCTATAAACACAATTTTAAGAGTTTTCCGACCATATCTTTAAAATTAATGCTTGTACCCAAGTAATTCTCCATCACAATAATGATACCACGTATTTCTATCTGTAGTAATTTTCTCACAATTCTCAGTGATGGTAGTGCGTAACTTTCTTTCAGTGCATCAGCCTATGCCAAAACATAGGCTCATGAGCTGAAAAAGAGTTACGCACTACCACCCCTGGGCCCCGGAGAAGCCCCGTAATCTAGATAAACCACAGCTATGTATACATTTTGAAGAGTTTTACGACCATATCTTAAAATTTAATGCTAGTTCATACGTGATTATTCGTCACAATAATAATACTACATATTTCTATCAGTAGTAATTATTTTAGAATTTTCCTAGCCTCGAAAAATCCCCGTACTCTCGATGAACCACGACTATATACACATTTTTCAAGTTTTCCGACCATATCTTTAAAATAAATGCTAGTACCCACGTATTCTTTTGATACATCAGTAATACCACATATTTCTATCAGTAGTAATTATTTCAGAATTTTCCAAGCCTCGAAAAATCCCCGTCCTCTCGATAAACCACGGCCACGTACACAACTTTAAGTGTTTTCCGACTATATTTTCAAAATTAATGCTAGAACTCACGTGATTTTCTGATTTATTAGTGATACTACATAATTCTATCTGTGGGAATTTTTTACAATTCTCCGAGCGTCGGAAAAGACCCGTACTCCTGATAAACCACAGTTATGTATACAATTTAAAGAGTATTCCGACCATATCTTTAAAATGAATGCTAGTATCCACGTAATTATTCATCACAATAAATATACTACATATTTCTATCTGTTGTAATTTTTTTACAATTCTCTGAGCCCTGAAAAAGTCCCGTAATCTAGGTACACCATGGCTATACATAAAATTTTCAGAGTTTTCCGACCATATTTTCAAAATAAATGCTAGTACCCACGTAATTTTTTGGAACATCAGCAATACTACATATTTCTATCAGTAGTAATTTTTCTAGAATTTTCCGACTCTCAAAAAAGCCACGTACACCTAATAAACCACGGCATATACACAATTTTAAGAGTTTTCCTACCATATCTTTAAAATAAATGCTAGTACCCACGTATATTTCTGATACATCAGTAATACCACATACTTTTATTTGTAGTAACTTTTTCAGAATTTACCGAGCCCCGAAAAATCCCTGTACTCTTAATAAACCACGGCTACATATACAATTTGAAGAGTTTTTCGACCACATCTTCGAACTACATGCTAGTACCCACGTATTTTTTTGATACATCAGTAATACCATATATTTCTATCAGTAGTCATTATTTCAGAATTTTCCTAGCCTCCGAAAATCCCCGTACTCTCGATAAACCACGACTATATACGCATTTGTAAAGTTTTTCGACCATATCTTCAAAATAAATACTAGTGCCCACGTATATTTTTGATACATCAGTAATACCACATACTTTTATTTGCAGTAACTTTTTCAGAATTTCTCAAGCCCCGGAAAATCCCTGTACTCTTAATAAATTACAGCTATATATACAATGTTAAGAGTTTTCCGACCACATCTTTAAAATAGATGCTAGTACCCACGTATTCTTTTGATATATCAGTAATACCACATATTTCTATCAGTAGTAATTATTTTAGAATTTTCCAAGCCTCGGAAAATCCCCGTCCTCTCGATAATCCACGGCTATATACACATTTTCAAGTGTTTTCCGACTATATTTTTAAAATTAATGCTAGAACTCACGTGATTTTCTGATTTATTAGTGATACTACATAATTCCATCTGTGGAAATTTTTTTACAATTCTCCGAGCGTCGGAAAAGACCCGTACTCCTGATGAACCACGGTAATGTGTACAATTCAAAGAGTATTTCGACCATATATATAAAATTAAAGCTAGTACCCAAGTAATTATTTGTCACAATAATGATACCACATATTTCTATCAGTAGTATTTATTTCGGAATTTTTCGGGCCTCGAAAAATCCCCGTACTCTCGATAAACCACTACTATATACACAATTTTGAGAGTTTTCCGACCATATCTTCAAAATTAATGCTAGTACCCACGTAATTATTCGTCAGAATAATACTACATATTTCTATCAGTAGTAATGATTTAAGAATTTTAGGAGCCTCGGAAAATCTCCGTACTCCGCATAAACCACGGCTATATACACAATTTTAAGAGTTTTCCGACTACATCTTTAAAATACATGCTAGTACCAACGTATTCTTTTATACATCAGTAATACCACATATTTCCAGCAGTAGTAATTATTTCAGAATTTTCCAAGCCTCGAAAAATCCCCGTCCTCTCGATAAACCACGGCTGTATACACATTTTTAAGTGTTTTTCGACTATATTTTCAAAATTAATGCTAGAACTCACGTGATTTTCTGATTTAATAGTGATACTACATAACTCTATCTGTGGAAATTTTTTTACAATTCTCCGAGCGTCGGAAAAGACCCGTACTCCTGATAAACCACGGTAATGTATACAATTCAAAGAGTATTTCGACCATATCTTTAAAATTAAAGCTTGTACCCATGTAATTATTTGTCAGAATAATGATACCACATTTATCTATCAGTAGTATTTATTTCGGAATTTTTCGGGCCTTAACTTCCCTTACTCTCGATAAACCACGACTATATACACAATTTAGAGAGTTTTCCGACCATATCTTAAAAATTAATGCTAGTACCCACGTAATTATTCGTCACAATAATACTACATATTTCTATCAGTAGTAATGATTTTAGAATTTTCGGAGCCTTGGAAAATCTCCATACTTTCGATAAACCACGGCTATATACACAGTTTTGAGAGTTTCCCGACTATATCTTTAAGATTGATACTAGTGCCTACATAATTTTTTAAAACATCAGTGATGCTACATAATTATATCTGTGGGAATGTTTCCACAATTCTCCGAGCCTCGGAAAAGCCCCGTACTCTCGATAAACCACGACTACATATACAATTTTAAAAGTTTTCCCGACCATATCTTTAAAATTAATGCTAGTACCCAAGTAAATGTTTAACACAATAATGATACTACACATTTCTATCTTTAGTAATTTTCTCACAATTCTCTAAACTCTGGAAAAGCCCCGTAATCTGGATAAACCACGGCTATATATACATTTTCAAGAGTTTTCCGACCATATTTTCACAATAAATGATAGTACGCACGTAATTTTTTAATACATAAGTAATACCACATATTTCTATCGGTAGTACTTTTTTGAGAATTTTCCGAGCCTCAAAAAATTCCCGTACACTTGTTAAACCACGGTTTTATACACAATTTTAAGAGTTTCCGACAATACCTTTAAAAAGATGCTAGTACCTACGTAATTATTCGTCGCTATAATAATACTACATATTTCTAGCAGTAGTAATTTTTTTAGAATTTTCTTAGCCTCTAAAAATCCCCGTACTTTTGATAAACCAAGGCTATATATACTATTTATAAAGATTTTTCACTATATCTTCGAAATTAATGCTAGTACTAACGTAAATATCTATTATAATACTAATCCTACATATTTCTATCAGTAGTAATTATTTCAGTACTTTCTGGCCTCGGAAAATCCCCGTACTCTCTATAAACCACGGCTTTATACATAATTTTAAGAGTTTTCCGACCATATCTTTAAAATTAATTTTAGTACCTAAGTAATCGTTCATCACAATGATGATAGAACATATTTTCACCTGTGGTAATTTTCTTACAATTCTCCGAGCCTCGGAAAGTCTCCGTACTCTCGATAAACCACGGCTATATATACTATTTATAGAGTTTTTCCACTATTTTTTTAAAACAAATGCCAGTACCTACGTAATTTTTTACTACGTTAGTGATACCACATATTTTTATCAGTAGTAATTTTTTTAGAATTTTTTGAGCCTCGAAATATCCCAGTACACTTGATAAGCCACGGCTATATACACAATTTTGAGAGTTTTCCAACAATATCTTTAAAATATCTCTAGTACCTACGTAATCATTCGTCAACATAATAATACCACATATTTCCAGCCGTAGTAATTCTTTTAGAATTTTTAAAGCCTCGGAAAATCCCGGTACTCTAGATAAACCACGGCTAAATACACAATTTTAAAAGTTTTCCGACTATATCTTAAAAATAAACGCCAGTACTTACGTAATTATTCGTCACAATAATGATACAACATATTTCTATCTGCGGTAATTTTCTCACAATCCTCCGAGCCCCAGAAAAGCTCCGTAATCTGGATAATCTACGGCTATATATACAATTTTGGGAGTATTTCGACCATATCTTCAAAATAATGCTAGTACCCACGTAATTCTTTGTCGCTATAATAATACTAAATACCTCTAGCAATGGTAATTCTTTGAAAATGTTCGGTGCCTCGGAAAATCCTCGTACTTTCGATAAACCACGGCTATATACACAATTATAAGAGTTTGTTGACTATATGTTCAAAACAAATGCTAGTACTTACGTAATTTTTCGATACATCAGTGATACTGCATAATTCTATTTGTGGAAATTATTCACGAGTCTCCAAGCCTTGGGAAAGACCTGTACTCTCGATAAACCACGTCTATATATACTATTTATAAAGTTTTCCCACTATATCTTTAAAATTAATGCTCGTACCAACGTAAATATTCATAACAATAATAATACTACATATTTCTATCAGTAGTAATTATTTTAGAATTTTCTGATCCTCACAAAATCCCCGTACAATTGATAAATCTAGGCTATATACACAATTTTAAGAGTTTTTAGACCATCTATTCAAAATAAATCCTAGTCCCCATGTAATCATTTGTCACAATAATGATACCACATGTTTCTATCTGTGGTATTTTTTTCCCAATTTTCCGAGTCTCGGAAAAGCCTCGTACTCTTGATGCATAACGGCTATATGCACAATTTTAAGACTTCCTACTACAGCTTCAAAATTATTTCTAGTACCTAAGTATTGTTTCATGACAATAATGGTACTACATATTTTTATCTGTGGTAATTTCCTTACAATTCTCCGAGCCTTAAAAAAGCCTCGTACTCTCGATACACCGCGGCTATATATACAATTTTAAATGTTTTTAGACCATAGATTAAAAATAAATGCTAGTACTCACGTTATTATTCGTCACACTAATGATACTACATATTTCTATGTGTGGAATTTTTTTTACATGTTTTCGAGCTTTGGAAATTCCCGTCTTCTCGATAATCCACGGCTATATACACAATTTTAAAAGTTTCCCGACAATATCTTTAAAATAAATGCTAGTACCAACGTAATTTTTTAAAACATCAGTGATACTACATAATTATATCTGTAGGAATGTTTTTACAATTCTCCGAGCCTCGGCAAAGCCTCGTACCCTCGATAAACCACGGCTATGTATACAATTTTAAGAGTTTTCCGACCATATATTTATAATAAATGCTAGTACTTACGTGATTTTTCGATACATCACTGATACTACATAATTCTATTCTTGGGAATTTTTTCACAATTCTTCGAGCCTCGGGGAAGTCTTGTACTCTCGATAAACTACGGCTTTATATAGAATTTTAAGAGTTTTTCGACCATATATGCAAAATAAACGCTAGTACTCACGTAATTTTTTGATTTATCAGTGATACTACATAATTTTATCTGTGGGAATTTGTCACAATTCTCCAAGCCTCGGAAAAGCCCTCAACTGTCGATAAGCCACGGCTACATATACAATTTTAAGTTTTCCGACCATATTTTCCAAATAAATGCTAGTACCAACGTTATTTTTTAATACATCAGTAATACCACGTATTTCTATCGGTAGTACGTTTTCAAGAATTTTCCGAGCCTCGAAAAATCCCCGTACTCTCGATAAGCCACGGCTATATACAGAATTTCTAAGAGTTTTCCGACCATATCTTAAAAATGAATACTTGTACCTACGTAATTTTTTGAAACATTAGTGATGTTACATAATTATATCTGTGGGAATTTTTTTACAATTCTCCGAGCCTCGGAAAAGCCTTGTACTCTTAATAAACCACGGCTATACATACAATTATATGAGTTTTTCGACCATATATTAAAAATAAATGCTAGTACCCACGTTATTATTCGTCACAATAATGATACCACGTATTTCTGTCTGTGAAATTTTTTTTACAAGTTTCCGAGCTTTGAAAAAGCCCCGTACACTCGATGAACCACGGCTATATATACAATTTTAAGAATTTTTTGATCATTTTGTCAAAATAAATGCTAGTACTTACGTAATTTTTTAATACATCAGTAATACAACATAATTCTATCTGTAGGAATTTTTTTACAACTCTCCGAGCCTCGGAGAAGCCCTGTTCTCTCGATAAACCACGGCTATATATACTATTTATAGAGTTTTTCCACTATATCTTCAAAAATAATCCTAGTACTATCATAAATATTTATTACAATACTAATACCATATATTTCTATCAGTAGTAATCATTTCAAAATTTTCTGATCCTCGGAAATTCCCCGTACTCTTGATAAACCACGACTGTATACACAATTTTAAGAGTTTTTTGACCATATCTTCAAAATTAATTCCAGTTCCTATGTAATTGTTCATCACAATAATAATACCACTTATTTTCATCCCTGGTAATTTTCTCACAATTCTCCGAGCCCCGGAAAAGCCCCGTAATCTGGATAGACCACGGCTATATATACAATTTTAAGAGTTTCCGACCGTATTTTCAAAATAAATGCTATTACCCACGTAATTTTTTATAACATCATTGATACCACATATTTCTATCAGTAGTAAATTTTTTAGAATTTTCCGAGCCTTGAAAAATCCCCGTACACTTGGTAAACCACGGCTATATACACAATTTTAAGAGTTTTTCGACCATATCTTTTAAATATCGCTAGTACTTGCGTAATCATTCGTCAAGATAATAATTATACATATTTCTAGGAGTAGTAATTCTTTCAGAATTTTCGAAGCCTCGGAAAACCCCCGTACTCTCGATAATCCACGGCTATATACACAATTTAAAAAGTTTCCCGACGATATCTTTAAAATTAATGCTAGTACCAACGTAATTTTAAAAACATCAGTGATACTACATAATCTTATCTGTGGGAATTTTTTTACAATCCTCCGAGCCTTGGAAAAGCCCCGTACCCTCGATTAACCACGGCTATATATACAATTTTAAGAGTTTTCCGACCATATATTTATAATAAATGCTAGTACTTCGTGATTTTTCGATAAATCACTGATACTACTTATTTCTATTAGTAGTAATTTTTTTAGATTTTTCCGAGCTTCGAAAAATCCTCGTACACTTGATAAACCACGGCTATATACACAATTTTAAGATTTTTTTGACCATATATTAAAAATCAATGCTTGTCCCCACGTAATTATTCGTCACAATAATGATACTACATATTTCTATCAGTAGTAATTATTCAAGATTTTTCGGATCCCCGAAATAGCCGTGTAATCTCGATAAACTACGGCTATATACACTATTTTAAGAGTTTTTTGACCATATCATAAAATGCATGCTAGTACTCACGGAATTTTTTGATACATTAGTAATACTACACATTTCTATCTGTAGTACCTTTTTTAGGATTTTCCAAGCTTTGGAAAATCCCCGTACTTTTGATAAACTACGGCTATATATACAACTTCGTAACGTGGTAAAATGAACGAAGTTAATTCTCTTCCCCCACGTTACTGCAACGCCTTCTTTTTCATGGCATAATTATATTCGTGCGGGTATGCCTATATGTGTCTCCCCATATTTTTATGTATTTCCCGGGAAACTGACGTCACGGAGACAACGAACGAGTTTCAGGGAGAAGGACGCACGGCAGTAGTGGACTCGAAGGAACGAGTGTGATGCGAGAGACGTGCAAGCCTCTAAAAATGTTGCAGTGTTAGCTTTGGAAAGAGAGAGAGGGAGAGCATGAGACGCAACGTCGATGCGCATCGTGCGGACACGGGCCAAGGTAAGCCAAACGAGAATCGTTGCGGCGCGCGCGATTATTCTGGTGAGGGCCGTGGAGCATGACTCTCTCGAAGACGGTTTAGAGAGTCGTCTCTCGCAGACCTCGAAGAGTAGTTCTTTGCGTGGACCTCGAGGCGAGCGCGACGGTGCAGGAGATTATCGGTGTTCGGTGTTCGGTGTTTGGTGTTCGGTGTAAAGAGTAGAGAGAAACGGGGGAAATCGTGTCGTGTAATCGTGTGTGTAGAGAGAGAAAGAGAGACGTTGTCGTGCGTCCACGCTGCCGTGCAGGCCCAACTGTTGACCAGCTGAGGATTA
>JAPYYV010015659.1:0-23147 GCA_030522625.1 Copidosoma aretas
TAATGTCAATCGGCAGAGAAAAACATTTTCATTTTGTACTGTCATTTGGAAGAGCTTACAATTGTACTTTGTTCTGTTTGGCAACCTTATTCCTTTTTCTCCAAGCGAAAAAAAAAGAAACAAACCTCGAGTATTTCGTTATTTTTTGAACTATTAGTAGGCAAAGATTAAAATAGAATATTACGCACCTAGGGCGAAAAAGTAAAGAATGCCTCGGATTGCGTGTATATTGCGCCAAACAGTGTCAAACATGCAATCTAGACATTCTTGACTTTTGCCCGTGGCCCATGCGGTATTTTTTAGCCTACCCTGGCTTAAAATAGCACTCTTTACCTTTTTGCAGCGGGATCGAGTAAAGTGTTACTTCAAGTAGAGGTAGGTTAAAAAAATGCATCGCTGAAGTTGGAAAAAAAAAAAAAAAAAAAAAAAAAAAAAAAAAAAAAAAAAAAAAAAAAAAAAAAAAAAAAAAAAAAAAAAAAACTGACCTTGGATGGAACACGTACTTAAAAACTATACCCTGTATGTCCCGTGGTAATAATAATGATGATTATGTGTAAAGATAAGAATGAGAAAAACAATGGAGCGCGTATACAGATCGGACTCTCACAGGGAGTCGGCGACGTAGGCGAGCTTCTCGCGGGCCTCGCTCGGCGACATGTCGTGGAAACTCTTGAGCACCTTTCTCGCCAGATAGGCGATCGGCACCTGCTCAAAATCATCCGGCACCGGCTCGGCGTGGGTCTTGTGGTGCCTGACGAGGGTCGAGCGCTGGGTGAAGGTCTCCTCGCAGAGTCCGCACTTGTACGGGCGCACCTTGGCGTGCATGAGCACGTGCTGGTAATAGTTGCTGTGCGACGAGAAGAACTTTTGGCAGAAGAAGCAGTTGACCCCGGGCCTGTGCTTCGACTTGTGGTTCATGAGCTGCCCAGGGCCCAAAAACGTCTCGCCGCACTTGTCGCACTCGTAGGTCTGGACGTGGCGCATCAGGTGGTTCTCGAGCTTCGTCTCGGTCCGGAACTGCTTGAAGCAGAGGCTGCACGGATAGAGCTCCTTGCCCCCCTGCTCGGCCAGTCGGATCTTGTTCTCGTGGTTCCACTCGTGGGCCTTGACGTTTTTAACGGTCTTGCCGCAGAACCGACAGATCTGATAGGGGCACATGTGTACCTGCTGCACGTGCAGCAGCAGGTCCTGCTTGAGCTTGTACCGCTTGCCGCAGTGGTCGCAGCCAAAGTTGGCCTCGATGTCGCTGTGCAGGCGCACATAATGGGCCATCAGGGTCTCCTCGCGCTTGTACTTCAGGTGGCAGACGCTACACTCAAAGTGCGAGCCACCGTGGGTTTTGCGATGATTGTCGAGGGTCTTCTGGCTGAAGAACTGCCTGCGACAAAGGTCGCACTTGAAGGGCTTGCGGTGTACGTTGCGTACATGGTTGGCGACGCGCCGGTAGTCGGCGAAGCGCTTCTGGCAGATGGGACAGGTGTCCCGGAGCTCGTCCAGCTCGTCCTTTATCTGGTGACGGCTGCGCCGGCGTCTGCGTTTCTCAGGTTGTTGGTACTCCTTGGTCAGGTAGTCTTGTTTGCCGCTGAAACATGTCAGGCATACCGATCGACCGATTAGCCAATAGCGATCGAATTGTCCCAGGTACTGGCTCTCTATACTTATACTCGCAGCGAGGCGTGCGTGGTCGTAGGATATAGATATTTATATATGTATATATATATATATATATATCTGCTGGCTCTACGTTTTACAGGCGGTGGTGGTGATGGTTGTAGCAGTTTAAGCACTTTTCTATATGTACATGGTTTTTATGGTTCAAAGCTACTAAGATATATAATATGTATACTGGTGCCCTTGTTTTCAATGTTAGTCACTTGGCAGAGGATCTACTCTTACTTACAGGAATTGTATTCGACAGTTTTATTATACATACTTGTTACCTAACTTACTGGATCAATGTAGCCACTACGTTTTATGATAAGAAAAAAAAAAATTCCTCATACCGTAAGCTAGGAAGCGCAAAATATGGGTAATACTGGCGTTAGTCAGCGTTGGATAACTTAATTTTAACTATAGATAAATAAATAAAATAATAAGGTGATGGTAAAGCAAGCGTTAAAGGAAATCATTGACGTCCATTTGTCGAGCGAAGAGAAGTTATTGTTTTTGTGAAACGTCTGTCAGTTGAGATAAAAATGTCAAGATAAATAATAATGATGATAATTATGAGTAAATGTAGAAAATTTTAAAGGAGACTTGGTATCTCTGCTTGTCTTGGGCTAAACAAAAAATTGAAAATTCAACGAGTGGGACAAATCATCATCGGCAACATATTGTAGAATTATCGTTTTTAAACTTACCTATAACTTTTTTCTTACAGATAACTAAAAAAGATGTTCAAAATAATAAATTTTTCAAATGTGCAAAATTAATTTATTGCTAGAAAACATTTTTTTTTTTTTTTTTTTTGCAAAATACACGGATTACTTATTGATATATGCATAAACGTGAAATTCATGCGCACGTAGCGAGCGTAAAATGAGAAGTTGAATATATATTAAAAAGTAATGTTTAAATTTCAACGCAGTACATTCATTTTAGTCAGAACTTAAAAAAGTATCGTTTGCATCGAGCAACACCTACCAATAATCATAATAATAATGAAAAGGAACGAATATATATAATCGCAGAAACGTAAAATTAAACGCAAAGGAAATTTTTGTTAGTTAATGAAAATCGAACAGAGTCGTGACGATGGCGCATATCGACCAGCCGAAATTCGCCGCTCGAATAAAGCGTGGAACGAGACGGACAGAGATGGGGGAGGGGGGAGAAAAAAACACCGTTAGGCACCACAATTCTTCTGGTGCACCGTGAGGTTCCCCTGGCACGTGAAGCTCTTGCCGCAGAACTTACAGTGGTATGGCTTTTCGCCCGTGTGGCCGCGCCTGTGTATGGTTAGCGTTGACCTCTGACTAAACGCTTTGGGACACAGATCGCAGACGTACGGCTTTTCGCCCGTATGGACGCGTCTGTGCATTTTTAAATTCTCCGAATTCGCGAACCCCTTGCCACAGGCCTCGCACACGTAGGGCTTTTCCCCCGTGTGAATCCTCCTGTGCCTTTTGAGGTGATCCCTACTCGCGGAGCTCTTGCCACAAATGTCGCAAAGATTATCGGTCTTCGTCGGGTTGTGACTCGCCTCGTGACGACGCAGCGAGGACTTGGTCGACAGGACCCGGCCGCATATGCTGCACGTTGTACTATTGTTCCCCGACTTTCTGCGCAGCTTGGGATGCCTGCTCCTGCAATGGGCCGAGAGCTGCTTGCGCAGGTGGAACGCGCGCGAGCAGAGCTTGCAAGCGAACGGTTTTTCGTTCGCGTGGACGTTGTAGTGTTCCTGGAGTTGGGCGGCACGGTGGAAGCGCCTGTCGCACTCGCTGCACTTGAAGGACCGCTTCGCGTGCGAAGCCACGTGGATCCTGAGGGCCGTGAAGACCGTCGTCTCGTAGCCGCACACGTCGCACGTGAAGCTCGGTAAAAAGTGGGTCTTCTTGTGGCGCTTGAGGTCCCGGAGCAGACGGAAGCGCCGCGAGCAGTGCTTGCAGGCGTACTTGTCGACGTGGTCCTGCAGGTGCCTCTGGTACTCCTCGCCGTGGTTCTTGAACTTCGCCCCGCAAGTCTCGCACGTGACAAAGACGAGGGGCGGCGGATCGTCGTCGCCGTGGCGATTCAGGTGCCGGCGCATGTTTCGCCGGGAGTCGCGGACCTTGCCGCAGTGGGCGCACTCGTAGCGCCTGCGCGGGTGAGCTTGTGCTCGGTGGTCGTTGAGGAGCTTCTGGGACGCAAAGAGTTTCGAGCAGGGCTTGCAGAAATAGGCGAGCGGGAGGTCGTCGTCGTCGTCGTCGTCGTCGTCGTGGTCGGCGCTCGTGGGGTTCTCTTGCTTGGGTTTTACCAGCGGAGGGCTTTCGAGTTTGAGCATCTGCTGCTTTTTCTTAGTTATCACGGGCACGCTCTGCGAAGACTGATCGCCTACGACAGCGAGGCCCATTAGTAGGATCGGCATAAACGGCTGGCGGTGGATAGTGACCAAGGGAACCAAGGGACACCTGAAACGTAAAAACAAATCGCCGGTCGTGAGTTGGGGAGATCAAACGTTTCGGTCCTACTCCCAGTACATGTTACGATATAAGCTTCCTCGACTCACTCGTCTATAGTTCGGAACTCTTAAATCACCTGTTGTTCAATTCCGTGCTAATTGTCGTCGAAAAACGAGAGGGGGGAAACTAAATAATCTTACACAACTACTGATCAGCGCGGGAAAAGTATGAGAAGAGGCAAATAGCTTGGTACATTACCGTCACATTTATTCTATTTGTATATATGTATCAACGTATTAAAAGTACATGGAAAAAAAAGGAGAGAGAGAGAGAGAGAGAGAGAGCTTCTCTCCCCCACGTACAAAATTCGTCGTGTAAAGCGTTTAAAAAGAATTTGGCACGGTTACAGAATAGGAACATTGAAATGATCGGCAACTTCTTGGCAGCGATGAGTACATCAGTCTGTATGATTCCTTTTGTTTTTGGCACTTTCGAGGTTCGATTAAACATCTCTCTAGAAAAACGGCATACCAGAGACGATACTGAAGTACAAAACGACGATATACATCAGAGCACACACACACACACATCCATATTATAATAATATGATAATACTGCATCTAAAACTTTCCACCCCCGTTAGCCTTCTTACGGGTCTTTCGTGACTTTTTCTGTACAAGTTTCTTCCCACCAGCAGCAACAGCAGCAGGTGGGTGTTGAGCGACGTCTTTTGGCTGAACCATTTTCCGCAGACCTTGCACCCAAAGGGCTTCTCCCCGGTGTGGGTGCGCATGTGGACCTTCAGATACTTGGCGACAGTGAAACTCTTGCCGCAGACGAGGCACGCGTGCGGCTTCACGCCGCTGTGCATGGCCGCGTGCGCCGCCAGGTAGGATCTGTCCATCGCTTTGCCACAGATCTCGCACTGCACGGTGTTCTCGCCGGTGTGGCCGCGCTGGTGTTTAAGCGCGTTCGTCCTGTAACAGGTGGCAAAGTCGCACCTGTCGCACTGGTACAAGACCCGCTGCTGGTCCCCGTGCTTCTGTCTCTCGTGGGCCTTGAGATAGTAGAGCGACTTGAAGGTAGCCGAGCAGACCAGGCACGTGTGCTCGGTGCACTTGTAGTGCTCGTAGACACGGCCTGTCGTACCGGCGAACGGCTTCTCCCCGTGGACCCTGAGATGCATCTTGAGACTACGCTCGCTGGCAAAGGCCCGGCCGCAGTGGGCGCAGGACGAGCTCAGATCCGGATGGCGGGTGCTCAGGTGCCGGTCGAGACTGTCCCGGGACCAGTGGGCCTCGCCGCAGAGCTTGCAGTCCACGCTACGGCCGGCGTGTCTGTCGATGTGGCGCGCGAGCACGAGCTTCGAGACGTAGAGTCGCGAGCAGTGGTGGCACTTGAGCCTCTGCTTCGGCCGGGGACGTGGACGACCGGGTGCCTCGTTGGTTGCCTCGCACCTGGAAAATACAACGCAGACACACGTGCGGGCGTGAGCTGGTGTGCTGATGCGGCTAATCTTGTTGACGTGTACAAATGACGCTTCCATGCGGGATCGGTAAAAGAGATGACAGACGGACGAACTACTCTGGAGGAATGGGAGAGGGGGGAGAAAAAAAACAACCACCATTCGTCAGCAGGTACGTGCGCTAGAGATCTCTACTCGTTTTACGTACCTACAATTATAATGCACATACTCACCGTATATACCTATGATGTATATAGAACGATAGGGAGAAAAAGAAATTTTTAAAATACCCCTCGAAATTTATCGCATTCATCATCATCAACCCGACAGCAGAGGGTAACGGACAGAGGCTCATGGCGCAACGACAAACTCGACTACTTCGCGACCGACTCCCCGCACAGGGTGCAGCACGGCGGGCTTGCCGAGACTGGCGCGGTCCTAAAGTGGCAAAGGTCGCGCTCGAGGGATTGTCGTGCGTCCGCGCGCATACCTCGCGGCACTCGGGGCAGTTGGAGCGGACGCGGTCGCAGTGGGCGCCAGCCGGTGACGGGACAGGGCGAGCTTCGTGGAAAAGCGCAGTTCGCACGGGTGGGAAGGGTCCTTGGGGCCTCGCGGCGGGCGGGGAAGGTAGAGTCGCACAGGCTTCAGGGGGGGGGGGGGGACAGATCGGCCGTTGGAGGATGTCTCGTCACTTTCACGCTCTTGAGCAAGCGGGTACTGCAGTCTCATCCGAAGCGCCCCCTCGTCCCCGCCTCGTGCATGCACTCAACGTCGTGGCCTGAGCGTGCTCCTGTTTTTCAGGTGCTTTTAGCAGTGCGGGCACTCGAGGGCGCTTGTTGCACTGTGAACTAGGGTGCGGTTTTTTTTTTTTTTTTTTTTTTTTTTTTTTTTTTTAAATTAGGTTTCCCCTCCAAGTTCCTGAAAAGAACGATTGCGTTTCGTGCGCCGAGCGCTGGGGCGGTAACAGAAGCAGCTCTCAACCAACGAGCGGGCAAGGTGCGAGCACTGGGACTATCCGTAAACGAAACAATTCGTGGCGTGTCTCTACGTCGACTGTGTATAAGTATATGCCTGTTTCGTTCGATGGGATGTAAATCATAATGATAACAACAACAATAATAATAGTAATACTAATAATGAATGATCTACACTCCGACGATATTTATAGTTCAAACAATGGTCGTTTATTTGCAATTTTTACAGCAGCTATTTTACACGCTCGCTCGGAATCGACTTATATTTTACATTGGCGTTACAAAATGGTGAAAAACACGCGTATAATTTGGGCGCTTCACAGCAGTATACATACAAAAAAAAAAAAAAAAAAAAAAAACATGTACAGAGCCTTTCCCGCGCCCAGCTCTTCCTCGCCGACGCCCGCCCCCGCCCCACCCGCTCCCCCCTCCCCCCTCTCAGCGTCACTACCAGCTATCACCTCCTCCTCAACGACGTCCACGTCGTTGATGACGAGCTTGCAGTCCTCCGCCTCTATCTTTACCTCGTCCTCCTGGAAGACTTTAATATCCTCCTCCGTTACCTCGCCCTCCTCTCTCTCCACGTTCCCTATGACGATCTCCTCGAACACCTCGTCCCCCTCGTTCAGTCTTATTATCTCGACGAGCGTCCCGTCCTCGCTGACCACGTGCACCCTCGGATCCCCCTCCAGCTTCAAGACAGCACTTTTCTCCTCGAGCGAAGCCGCAGTAGCCGCAGTAGCAGCAGCAGCAGCAGCAGCAGCTGCAGCAGCCGTAGCAGCAGCCTTGGCCAGCTGCCTCTTGGTCGGGGCAGTGTCCAGGGGATGGTGATTGCGAAAGTGCAGGGTGAGGGTGCCACGCTGGGTGTACTTTTTCCCGCAGATCTGACATTGGTAGGGCTTTTCCCCGGTGTGGGTGACTCGGTGCTTGGACAGATACTTGCCGGCGGTAAAGGCCTTGCCACAAAACTCGCAGATTATCGGCTTCTCGCCGCTGTGGATCCTCTTGTGGATCTTGATGTAACTTCGGCGCATGCTCTTACCGCACAGCTCGCATACGACCTGGTCCTCGCCCGTGTGCTTGTACATGTGTTCGCGGAAGCAGGTCTTGTAGTGGGTCACGTAGCCGCAAATGTCGCACTCGTATTTCTTGCGCTCCCGCATCTCCACGTGAACGGCCTGGACGTGCTTGCGCAGGTAGGACTCGTGTCGAAACTCCTTGCCGCACTGCTCGCAGACGCAGGGCTTGTCGTCGCGCGCGTGCGCCGTCAGGTGGACCTTGAGCGACTGCCGAAGGTGAAAGCCTTTGTTGCAGATACCGCAAAACTCGGTGTAGTCGTCCGTGTGTTTCTCCTTCAAATGCTTCTTCAGTTCGGCCTTTGAATTAAGCATTAGCTTGCACAGCTGGCAGACCACCTGCTCACCGTGGGCCGTGGACTCGTGGACGCGCAGGTACTTGTACTTCTTGAAGACCTTGTTGCACTTTCCACAGCCTACGGGCTTTTCCTCCCCGGTCTCGCTGTCAACGGCAGGTTTGGGCTGGGGCGACCTGCGGCGTTGCTTGCGCTGGATCGTAGCCGTGGCCTTGGGCAGTAAGTCGAGCTCGACGGCGCCGCAGTTCTTGTAGTGGCGGAGGAGCACGCCCTTGGCATTGAACGCCCGGTGGCAGATGTCGCAGGAGTATTTGACGATGGGCTCCCGGAGGGCCGCTCTCGTGCGGACGATCGACCGCTCGGTCTTGTGGACTATGAGGGCCGACTGGCTGTCGAAGCTCTCGTCGCACGAGTCGCACTGGTACGTGCTCGCCTCACTTTTTAAGGGCCTTCTGGCTTTGTCGTCGGTGGCGGGGTCTGTCGAGGAGGCGCTTGGCGGGACGAGAAAGACGCGGCGCTCTCTATCGAGATCCGTCAGGACGGACTCGATGCCCCGGCTGCTGTTGCTGCTGGGCATTACGCCTAGCGTGGGCGGCGCTTTTGGACTCGGGGTGCGCTCGGCCTTTCTTTTGCGCTGTAGGATCACCGGTACTCGCATCCTCGATCGCTTCCTCGGCCTGAAATTGACAAGAGCGGAACGTTAGTTTTATTCATTTCTCTGGCTCGGAGGCGATGGTGGATGATGCGTTTACCGGCGATTTCTTTTTATTTTCATCGTTGTTTTGATTTTTATTTGAGGGTGTTTTGTTTTTGTTGAAATATTTACTTACATTGAGGATCAAAGTAGTGTGGTCTATAATACTCGAAAGAATTCGACGACGAGTTGGTTATATTTTAAAATACTTATATATTGTTAAATGGATTTTTTTTTTTCTACAAAAAACGTTAAGTATATTACAGCAGAATCGAGATGATCATTGTACAATTTGTAGATATTTCAACAGTGTTCGCAGTGGTAAAATAAAAAATTTGATGCGTACTCATTATAGTCATAATCTAACAGTATAAAGATTTAAATTTCAAAGATTTTCTTTTTAATTACAACAAATAATAAAAACTAACTGCAAGAGTAAATTTTATATAATTATAACTTAAGGTAATTATGAACAAACTTTTATTTCAAACTTAAGTCGACGTTTAAAATGGAAGGATTAAAAAACGCTAGCTTAAATCATAAGAATTTTAAATGTAAAATGCAAATCCACGGTTCATCACTACAAACATCCATCACAATAACCAAACTACGCAGCATTACCACTTGTGCCATTGCACTTGTGCTTCTTAAGCCAGACGTTCTGCGAAAACGCTTTGTCGCAGCTGTTGCAATGGTACGGCTTGACTTTAGTGTGGGTCCTTTGGTGCACGGAGAGATTCTTTTGCTGCCTAAAGGCCTTTTGGCACACGTTGCAAGCGAACGGCTTTTCGTCCCTGTGTATGCGCTTGTGGACTTTGAGGTAGTAGTTGCTAGACACTGCCTGGCCACACTCGTCGCAAATCACCTTGGCACCGCTGTGAGTCTTCATGTGGGTCTTGACCGCGTTCTTCCAGAAGCTTGAGTACTCGCACAAGTTGCACCTGTACTTGCTCGGCCGGCCCTCGGGTTTGTGGATCAGGGCGTGCAGTCCAAGACTGCGCTTGTCGGCGTAGCAGGAGCCACATACCTCGCAGATGTAGGGCTTGAGCTTGGTGTGGCTGACAATGTGGCGCTCCAGCAGCGTCTTGTTGAGAAAGCTCTTGCCACAGTCGTCGCACTTGTAGTCAAAGTCGTTCATGTGGTTGCGCTCGTGCGTCTTTATGTAGTTGAAACTCGAGGTGGCGAAATCGCAGAAGCGGCAGCTGAACTTGCGCTGCTTGTGCTTGGCCTGGATGTGATTCTCGCAGCTGTACTTGGTCTTGAAGAGCTTCTGGCAGGTCTTGCAGCGGTAGGCGACCTTGTACTTGCGGCTGTCTGGATGCCCGATGGTCATGTGGCGCACGCACTGCTTGACGCTCGGGAACATTTGCTCACACTGGCTGCACTGGTACAAACGGCGGATGATGCCAGACTCCATGCGAACGAGGAGGCTGCGGATTGGCTCAACCGTGGTCGAATGCTCGGCGTCCTCCTCTGGGGGGGCTTCGACGAGCTCCGCAGCGTCCTCGGCCAGCTCTGCTTCCTCGATCAGCTCGGCACGCTCGATCTTTCCCTCGACTTCCAGTTCCAGGGACGGTTCGAACTCCTCGATTCCTCGCAGCGATTGGTCTTCGAAAACAGATTCCTTGTTATCCAGAGATTGTTCCTCAAGGTCCTTCTTCACTAGGATGAAAGCAGTGGGAGCCCTGACTCTGCACAGACACACAAGCAAAAGTTTATAGCTTTTTTAGTTCCGTCAAGTTTTACCAGATTTTTTTTTAAATTACGTTTTAGGTATATGATATCGTTCTTTTATAAAATCTCTTAGTGTTTTTCATTCTTTCGTTTTTGTCAATCGATATAACTATTATATTAAATATATGAAAATGTAATTACCCATGCTTCGTTCAACAACTAAGGCGCCGATTCGAATTTTCGGATAGTGTAGGTAGGTATCAGTCAGCAAAAATTTATTCACGATCAAAATTTCGATTGCCGCCAATTATTTCAAGTTAAAAGCGGAAACAAAAATTTATCAAAATATTCAGTATTAAATTTTAAACTTTTAATACACTGTATAGCTATACACGATTTGGGAGTAGTCAATGAAATATTGTTTGTTTTAAAATTATTTATTTGATAAAAAATTATGAAAATACAACTATAATATAAAGAATCTAAATAATAAAATCTTTTTGTTTTTCTAAAGAATATATAAATGCGCTCACCGTTTTGTAAAAGAAACAATTTATGAAAACGAATGTTTTCAAGTAGAAATAAAAATAGTTCAGCGTATTTAATTGTAATGCACCATTGAAAATCATTATAAAATCCACACTTGCAGGATTTCGCTATTTAAACTCTCGCTAGTGCGCACACACGAGAAAACCACACAAGTAATGCTTCACAAGTGACGAAATTCTTTTTTTGACAAGTGTGTATCACCAATCATTATTTATTTGTGCGTACGTTTAAAAACTATTTTTTACCAGACAGATCTACTCTCTGTAGATCGCTTTTAAGGAATGTCTAACAAGGCAACACATGTTTGTTGCTAAAACGTTTTACGGTTTTATCAGCTCTAAATAATAAAATCTTAACTGTACCGTGCCAAAAATTATAAGAAACAGATTTTAATACAAACTTACAATACGAACTTCAGAGTAATCGTGATTGAAAATAATGTAGCATGTAATTAAATTATTTTTTGCATGTGTTGCTTTGCATTTAAATAACTTCGGAGTTATTGTTTCATGGTATTTTGTACTTTTAAACGGTTATGAAACATTTTTTTTACATTATGAAAATCCTCTTAAAAACAATGCACTCGAGAAAATTAAAAATGGATGTTATTTACATTATCAAGATATGTATCGTAAAAACTCACTTGGAGCAACTGTCTTCTTGAACTACATTAATAATTATTTGTATAGGTATTTTTAGATTTAAATTCTTTATGGACCATAAAATAGGAACTAAGGCACAGGGACAGCAGTATTTATGTGAAATTGTCTAAAAATATACAGAATGGAAAAGACATTGAACGTCGAAAAGTGTTGTATGCATATTAATACTTTTATCACGATTAAAAAATTTTAAGTTGTCTACAAATTTACAGCGATATGAACCTTTCTTAATAGTCTTAAAATGTATGGGTAATTAAGATTTTACAGTCAAGATTAAATATTAGAGCAACAATTATGCAGAAAAATTGGAAATGCATAGTATCGAACTGCTATGGAACGTTATGTATGAACTTAAATTAATGGGTTTTAAAATAAAAAGGTTTAACGGATAACATTTGCTCGTTAAATTTTTGTAAACAAATGGGTAACTTTAATCAAGTTTTTTTTAAACAATTATTGGTCAATCAAAGAGATGCAATAAATAATTTTAAAGTAAAATAAGTGAATCTTGCAAGTATACGATTTAAAAAACGTTAAGAATGTTATCGAATCAACTGACATTGCAGATTATTGTCTGTGCAGAAACATTGCACTTGTGGCACTTGTAAATACCATTTTTTCTATAAATCCCTCGCAAAATTGCCTACCTGATCCTTGAGACACGAGTGTCAAATTTTCTCCTGTATAAATAGACCCTGAGGGCCAATTTTACCTGGGGAATCGTACTGCTGCACACATGTCTTTACAGCCAGTATGTTCGGCAAAGGAAGGAAAAATTCGTGTACTTATACTACTATTTAATCACGAGATCATGAAAATGCTGAATGCACATCAAACATGAAACTCAACTTTACATAAAATCAATGTTGGAAAAAAGTTTACGCCAAGAGCTGTTGCCATAGTCTCATTGATCTTCCGATTGTTGAAATTAAAAACAATTCAAATATCAGTACTGACAGTACCAGTATAAAAAAAAATCAAGTATCAGTGACCGCAAGTTCATGAAAAATACTTTTCAGATCGAACCATTTAACGCAAAAGTACATAAAAAAACCGTCTTTCCCCTATCAACAGATTGTGCCACACGATAAAACAATGATTCATTGACGCACAACTGCAAAATCTTATCTATGATTAATACTTAACAGTCATGTAGGTTCAACGCGACATATTTACAAATGACGGGAGAGATCAGGAAAAAAGTGTTTCAAATCATCGTCAGTTCACTCTCGGCCAACTCCTTATACATACACGAAAATATAGAAAAGAAACGTATCTTAAATTTACTTTTTTTTACACTGAAAATTCCGTCGATAGTTTTTCCCTACTCCTGCCTACTACCCTGAATCGTGATACCGGATAATAAGACGCGATACAACGCATGCGTGCTACTGATCTTCCGCCTGCACTTTCGGGCTTCCCGAATTCTCCTCAAGATCCTGCTTCAGAATCACCACGTTTTTACTGCCCGGCTCCGAAACGCCAAGAACCACTTGCGGCACGAACATCGTCGTCGTCGTGACCACTTCCTCCTGGGGAGGTGTCAGCTGCACCTGGAGCTGCAGCTGAGCCTCCCGCTCCTTCTCGACCCGCACTGTCTGCTTAACGTGAGTCTTGAGGTGCGAGTTGAGCATCGTCTTGGAGGCGAACGCCTTGGGACAGAAGTCGCAGCAGTATGGCTTGACCCCCGTGTGCCTGCGCTCGTGCACGACCATGGTGGTGCGCTGGGTGAAGGATTTGCCGCAGTGCACGCAGTAGTGGGGCCTCTCACCGGTATGAGTGCGCCTGTGGACGCTCAGGTAGTTCTGGGATATGTAGCCGGTGCCGCAAATGTCGCACTTGAAGGGTTTCTCGCCCGTGTGCTTGCGCATGTGGACCGTAAGGTAGGTCTTGCTCGAGACTACCTTCTCGCAGACGGGACACTTGTGCTCGTTCGGAGGTATCGAGCTGTCCCCGTGGGTCCTCATGTGGACGAGCATGACCTGTCGGCGTACAAAGCGCTTGTTGCATATCGGACAGGGGTGCTTCTTCTCGGGCTCGACGTAGCCCGGCTGGTGGGTCTTGGCGTGGAGCCTGAGGCCCTGCCTGTAGCGGTAGGTCGCCGGACAGTGGGCGCACTTGAACAGGTTTTTGCAGCAGTGCTTCAGGAGCCCGAGTGCCGTGTTGAAGGTATCACCGCACTGCTCGCACTGGTGCTCGTCGGGTTCTTCTTTTGGGTGATGCTGCTGCTGCTGGTGCTCATAACTCGCGGAGGAGGAGAGCTCCCTGTCCGAGCTAGTGGACACGACGTCCGAGTGGTCGGTCCGCTGGTGCTCTTGGTAGGTGAGCTCGTCCGGGAAGGTGCCGGGACAACGCTCGCACGCGTACATCAGAACTTTCGTCTCGTCGGTCACCACCTCCTGATGGATCACGCCCTGGTGGAGCTGGTGGCCCTCGTGCAGATTCTTGCGGTGGAACTCAAAGTTCACCTCGTCGTTGAAGACCTCACCGCAGAGGGCGCACTCGAATAGGCCCTCGGGCACCACCAGCAGCCCGTTGGCTGTTCTGAGCTGGTAATTTGGCGAGCCACTCAGGAGTAGGGGGCTTTCGTCGCCGGCTTGGACCACCTGAGGCTCCATGTCGGACAGCGCCTCGAGCTTTGCTACGAAAAATCTGCAAAGAAAGACACGAGAGAGGTCGGTCAGTCGAGGGTGGACTTTTGGTCTGGGTCTATTTCCTAAGGCTGCCGTCGACTATTCCCACTCACGCTTCGTCAAGGTCTTTACCACAAAAGTGTACGCGTTCAAGAGTTAATAGAGAAAAAAAAAAAAAAAAAAAAAAAAAAAAAAAGATAAAGATAGGAAGCGCGACAAGTTTTCAAGCAACAGGTATTTGAATATAATCTGACGTCAGCTCTATTAAAAATCGTACAAGCATTTACTCAAGAATACTCAATGCTCGTCAAACGTTTTTTTAACGTAAATATAAATGATTACTTACCTATATTGTGTGTGTGTGTGTATGTGCGCATTTGAATGATTCAAATTTGAAGTACCGAGGCATTTTTGTCGACAGAAGAGAAGTATTTATGTATGTTTTGTTTAAACACGTGCATCACAGCAAAGTAAAAAACTGATTCAACTATGTGTAAAAAAGTCTATGAAAATAATATTTCATTAAATATACTGGAAAAAAGTTGGGTGAACCGTTTTCTCAACTTTACTGTGAACAGTGCCCCTAACTGCTTGGTGCTCCCGCTCTCTCAAGTTGGGTGAGCTGTTCAGTTGCAGGCGGTGGCGCTGTTCACAGTAAAGTTGAGAAGACGGTCCCACCCAACTTTTTTTGACTGTAACGTGATCAATCGTTTGAGTGCTCGAAATGTGAAAATTTTTAAGAGAAAGTAAAGATGGAAATTCATTTGAGGACCAAGTGTGTACAAGATTTATTAAACTAATTTTATTGTTAATAAACATTATTTTGCAGTACATTACGGTTACAACAGAATACGTTGTACCTGACAAATAATAAATAGTTATAAGTAGTACTACTCTCTTTTAAGTCAATAATTAAAAGACAAAACAAAGAATTTTAAGATCACACTAGCCGACGGCTTAGTGCTTGTCAAGTTGTATTGACGTAAAAATAAAAAAATAAATAAATAAAATTGAAATTCAGGACAGCAAGCTTTGCACAAATGTTGAATGAAATATAGTTATTGCTTTGACATTAAGTATACATTTTTTTCAACAAATACACGTATGGTAAAAATTAATACTTTTCAAGAGGTATACTTAGATATATAGTCTCACTTATATAAATTCGATTTCTATTTACTTTCACCGAAGATATACTATTATACAACGTAATTTATGCAATACTGTATATGACAGATGAGAAATAATTTTCTCATCTAAGTGATGACAATATTAACACTTTGGTAAAAAAAACTATTTTTGAATGAAACTTTAACGTATTGATAGAAGGAAATATTCGTTAATTACTATAGAGTTTCATATTTACAAATTACATTCCAATAAATTCAAAATCAGAAATGAAAAATTTTATTAGAACATTACGTACTTAGAGAACAAATGCTTTGTTTGTTGAGAAATTCAATAAAACAATCGTGAAATTTTTTAAAAACCATGAAAATCTTATCCAACATGAAAATTATTTTTCGTGCCTAGCGCTCGGGAAGTGAACATTTCCGTCCGCTGCGCGGACGGCAATATTGACTTCCTGGACACCAGGACACGTAAAATCGTACACGCATCACGTTCGGAGGTTAAGAAATGCCCTAGATTTTACATCAACGTTTATTCATGTAAAATCTGGGACATTCTTAACTTCACTCAGTAGGTGCGTAATATACTATTTTTCATGCATTGCCAGGACATTACTTTAGACACAAAAAGCCTTTTTTTAATACATGTAAAAAGTTTTAAGCGTATTTGTCGTTGATAGTTATGGTATTTCCTATACATAAGCCACTTTACTTTTTACGTTAGCTAAGATTGGGTGTTCCTAATATTAACGTGTACCTTAAAATTAAAATGCATCTATATCCGCGTTTGACACCTAAGTATTTGATGGCACTTGCTAAGTTTATAACTACGCGATCGAGCACGCCTATCACTTTTAAAAATTTTGATCGAAGGCACAATAGAATTCTTATAGATCATCCTCTACGGGACGTCAATGCTTGTTATAAAAAAAAATGTCTACCTACTCAAAGCGGCTTATATTTTTCTATCCAAATGTAGAAATTCACATCTTCGCTACATTATACTCGTCCTGAGTAACACATTAACGAACGTTTGTTATCACAGTGATTATTTTCGATGATACGTATGATACACTTATTCGTTTTAACATCCAATTTGACACTTAAGACAGTAATCTAGTTATTTTCTCAATACTTTGTACCATTTTCACTACTTTGATTTGGCTTCTATGTTTCAATTTACTTATCAATACAAAGTGTACGTCAATTATTATCACCATTAAAAGTGTTTTTATTAATCAATAAAAACCAATCCCGTAAAAGTATTTCCTTCAAGATCCAAACGAAAGTAAAAAATTCTAATTTAGAGAAAAAAAAAAAAAACTTAATCGCGCATAAACAAACCAACGATCGCACGAACAATTTAGCATTTCTCAACAACCTAATGTTTCTTCATATGATTGAGCATAATCGTACGCGTGACAAATCCCTTGCCACACAGGGTACACGTGTATGGCCTCTCACCCGTGTGATAGCGCCTGTGAACGGTCAGAGTTGAGGCTTGCGTAAACGATTTGCCGCAGATGGCACATAAGTAAGGCCTTTCACCGGTGTGAATTCGCTGGTGGACCACGTAATACTTGCGGTGGGTGAAACCCTTGCCGCAAACGTCGCAGATCAGCGGCCTGGATCTGTGCACCGCCTTGTGAGAGGTAAGAGACTCGACGGTCGTAAACTCCTTGGCACATGTCTCGCAGGTATAGCTGTTGTTCGATTTGTTGTACAGCACCGTTCCGCTGTCTTTGCCCCCTGATGCCCCTCCAGCAACGCTGCCACTAACAGCACCGCTGACTGCCGCCCGCTCTGACTGACTAACGATGGGCTTGTGGGTCTTGGCGTGGTGGTTGTACAGATTGCGCGTCTCGAATCTCATGGGGCAACGGGGACACGAGTACGGCTTGTCCTGGCCCGCGGCCATCTCGTGCATCTTTTTGTGCTTCTCCAGGAGCGTGCGGTACCGAAAGCTCGCCTGGCAGCGGTCGCACGAGAAGTTTTTCTCCTGCACGGCGTGTGCTATCTGATGGCCGACCGACTGCTGCTGCTGCTGCTGCTGACTCGTTTGGTAGTGCGTCTCCGGATTGGGGCTCGTTTGGATTCGCGACGAGACCTGAATCAACTGCTGCTGCTGCGGTTGTTGCAGCTGCAGCTGCTGTTCGCCCGGAAGCTTGACATGACTCTGGGCTAGGAACGTCTTTGAGCACACGTGACAAGTGAAGCGCATCAGTTGGGTCTCACCGACGTCGAGCAGGTCGACTTCATGACAGTGCGCCGTCCTTACGTGGTAGGTAAGCTTGACGCTGCAGTTTGGGCATATGTGGGTCTCCGTGAGTATTTGCACCTGGTCTTGATAGCAGAGATGCTGCTGCTGCTCTTGCGACGAAATTAGCTGTTGCTGCTGCTGATGGTCGAGGTCGAGATCGGACGATGGCACTTGTAGGGCCGACGAGAGGACGGACGTGTGGACGTTGAAGAGCGACTGGGACTGTTGCTGCTGCTGGAGGACGTGACAGCTAGCATTAAAATTTAGGTCTTCGTTCTCGGCGGTGGGCGAGAGGATCTGGCGGAGCATGCCGGACAGACCGCCGAAAGTTTCGTCTCTGTAAAGCGATAAAGTCCCAGGTACTATCGCGCCTATGCTCGCCCGTTTTTTTTTTCTTTTTCAATTATCTTGGATTTTGGTGCGGATACATAATTGTAGGTGTATGCGATTCAATACTGCTGTTGTTTTGGTTACATGTGTATACTGTTATGTGCAAACGATCATACAATGATATTTTTCGCACTGAGAACAAAAACTATACTCGTTTCATGAGAAAGGTAGGTAAAATATAAACGAGGACATGAGTTGTGGAAAGCCTGTAATTACGGTTTTCACAAGGCAGACAAGGACAGGTGAAAATCTGATCAATTATTCAAGCGCACCGTATCCTTAATTAGTACTTTAGAAAAACTTTTCATCGATCGTAGATCTGAATAGGGTAAGTATAAGTTTCTCTATGCAAAGCTACAATTTTAAAGGAATTTTTTGTACGCAGCAAACTATCAATTTCGTTATATTTGTGTACAAAGATTGGCTAGCATTTACTTAGGTTACTCACCTTTCTTCGCAGTTTAGTCGTTTAGAATGCAAACAGGTATTTTCATTTCTCAGTGGAAAAAATATCTCGACATTAAACAGTTTTTTATAAAATTAATTTGACAACCAGTATGCCTGTTAACTATCGATTACAGAAATGAAAGTAAATAAGCCCTGAATTAAAAAAAAAAAAAAAAAAAACTCATTCGTTTAGTGCTTTCACTTACCTCATGCACTTGATTGTTTTAATAAAATTTTAAAAAGCATGATTAACTGTTGTCATAATTAATTGACATGAAACAAGCATTACGCTGTGCTACGATATGGTTTTGTAAGTTTCAAATAACTTTTGCGAAACAAAGAATAGCAAGTGATAGGTATGGTACAACAATTTTCATCGTTGGATTCCTTAAAAGATTTACACATGATAAACATTTACGAAGATATATAGACAGAGTTGCTTGTGTGCCTGCGAGGTGCAAAGTGCTTTGATATAGCTCACTAATTAACCGTCTCAAATTTCATCAAGATTAATTAATCTTTAAATAAATATTTTTCTTTCTTTTTAATAACCCGAATCAATGATCAAGCTTAGAGTCGTGATTGCATTTTGCGCGAAAACTGTATTTTGCAAATACGAAATGTATATTAAACTACTAAAAATTTCATGTGGAAAATACTAACAAATGACTTATTTCTAGGTAAAAATGTAAAAAATTTCTCACCTTTATTTGTATAAACCACGATCGAAGCACTGCTGGTACACCACGAATCTCGAGGAAACAACGCAGTTGAATACCCATAGATGTGAATTACACTTTTTTTTTCACTCGCGCCTCAATTTTTACAATCGCAACGACACAAACCGATTGTATAGAATAAAAAAAAAAAAAAACTAGTACAAATAATCAACCCGCGTTATTTCGTTACTTGTGGTGATTATTAGATTTTTCTTTCAAGTTTCGCATAATCAAAATTTAAAGTATTGTATACATACTCGAAAACCCTTGTATAGCTTATTACGCTAGTTAGAAAACATAAGCTGTAAACAAGACGAGTATTGGGCAAAAATATATCTAATAAGCACAGAGTAAATCTACTAAATGAACTTTGAAAGTGAAAAACTGACATACGAGTGAAAGTTACCCGCAGTCATCACTACTCAAAGCAACCAGTAATTACGATTTTGTTGTGTGAATATTTAATAAAGTATAAATCAAATTTAATCTTAAAATATGTTTGGGAATTTGTATACGCTCTATAATAAGGTAATAAAAAGATACTCGCCTTTTAATTTTTTGAGTTGAACCGGAAAGCTCTGAAGAAGTTTCTTGCATCTTTGGCTCCCAGAAGTTTGATTTTTTTCTTTATCTTCAGTCTGGATCGATGCTTATACACTTATTTTCAGTCAACTCATGAGTTGGCAGAATAGCACCAAAATCAACACGATATTTTTTTCGACATGATAGTTTCTACATATGTATTTATGAATATATGTATATAAATATATGAATGTGTATATATTGAGATATTATACATTTATCCGATAATCCTGACGTCAGAGAGAAAAATCATTGATATATTTCAGAATTTTTATTCATTTAGAATAGAGAATATATGTTTGGATAACGAGAATTTAGCTGGATTCTCGAATAGATATTTTAGTGTCGCACCGCGCATTTAAAATATATATACTGGATTTCAATAAAAAACAGCGATTTTTTAAATAAACCTATCGATCGTCAGTGATGTCTTGTGACCAATTTTGGTCAAGTGCGGCATTAGTGCCTTTACGTAAGCGTGGGAATGTTATATCGACAACATGTAAACATAATTTTTCATCATGAACAGAAAGATCTACTTTTATCAGCGTATTGGCCAATTTACTCTTATTAAAAAATTATTATTGTCAAATATTCAGTTCATCAAAAATAAAGTTACAATTATCTTTCTGTTTATATGAATTTGTTATATCTAATATGATATATGCTACAATGAAAAGTATAAGGTTTTTTTCAACAGTTCTAAAATACCAATTAAAAGTTTTCAAGTTAATTGCAAAAAAATCTAGATTTCATCATAGCATACATCAAATACATGCTAATTGTGTACACATAAATAATAGTGATAATAATTATAAATACAAGTATACAGTAATTTGTTTAAAATATTTACGAAATACAAAAACTATTTAATTCTACTAAGAAATGAAAATAATAATTTTTTATGGTATTAACAACTATACAATTTAAAAACCAAATTACTGAATACTTTGAGTCAAAGATGGTTGTGGGTTATCAAGTGTGCACTTACCTTGTGCTGATTTGCACCACCTCAAAATCGACTGGTGACTAACTCTCCAAAAATAGTTCAACAAAACTTTTTTGAACAAAAAAACACTTGAATTTTCATATATTTTTAACAAAATTTTCTTACAAAAAAATAAAGAGTATTTAACATAATAGTACTAGTACACAAAAATAATAATCAACAATTGTAGACTCTAATTTGTGTGTGTTCACCACAACAGCACATCTTTGACTCTCGATTTTTAGACATAAATATGAAACTTACCCAGGTTTAGAATCGCCATCTGCAGTCTGCGGAGTTATCTCAGACATGTTCGTCATTTTCTGCTGTAGTCCAGAAGGACCAGCTTCATCACAAGGCATGGAAACATTTACAAACGTAGGCTCAAGAGATCTTTCATTCTGATCATCTTCAGTTTCTTCTTTAACGGTCATACCTTAAAATAAACGCAAATGAATTAATGATTCTTTTTACATTGCATCATATGAAAGAAGTAGTGAGATAAGCTTACCATCATCGTTGTCACATCCATCTTCAAAGTTGTCCTCTTCTTCTTCTTCCTCTTCCTCGACTACGTTTGTTTGTTCTTGTGTGCTTGAGCCTGCGACTAACTGTACTGTCTGTACAGTGCTACTACCTTCCATAGGAACTGTGGTAAATTGCTGCTCACTTCCATCAGGCATCGTTATGATGGACATATTATCTATCATATTTATGTCTATGTTACTTGACTCAGCCACTTGCATAACACAACCATCTAATCTATTATCACCGCTTCTTTCTTGCTTCATCACATTCTGGAAAATTAAAAACAACAAGGTATGTTAATGCAGTGCTTGTGAAACTTGTCTTTTCTAAGACTTGGGGGATTACGAAAGCTATACACTGCATAATGCTGATGCATCAGAAAAATGTCTATGGCACTTACGGAGTCTAGGGCATCAGTTATGTAACCCTCCTTCTCCTCGTGTCCATGAAGCCATTCCAGAAGCTGTTTCTCTGCGTTGACTGTTGTGTTCCAAAACTGATACAATAATTCTACTTTGTACCCACATTGATCACATATTTTTTTGGGTAATTTGTCGTCTTGTGCCACCTGAAAATAAAAATAAAAAAAATGTATATCAAGATATCACATGAAATAAACGAGTTCAAAATTCATCGATGGAGAACAATTGCTCTGCCTTGCAACTTGGTTGCCATGAAAAACAAAACGTATCTCCATGGAAGTTGTCGTCGTTAGTTACGGCAACCAAGCCAATCGGTGAATGATAAAGCCTTAACTTAAAAAAGGAAAATACTTGTTACTTGATAAAAATTACAAATTCGTAATGTGTGCAATAAACATAAATAATGTCAAGAGAACCGCCGCAGCAGAGGGATAAAAAGGGGCTCCGCGAGTCAATGAACCACCAGCAACGAGGTAGAGAGCTCTTCTCGATTGAGTTTCCGCGAAACACCTGAGCGACGCCGCAAACGTTTAATCGTTATCTGCCGAGCGACAGGCTCTTATAGAGGTGCAGGTGATGGGTGATCGAAAGGCATAGAACAAAACGCAACGCGAAGAAAATACAGCTGGGGGAGCCGGCGCTCAGCCACTTTTCCCCCCAGTCTGCATAATACATAAGCCGCGGCGCGCAGGTAGTCGAGTCGGCTCGAATGCCTCGAACGGTTGTCGTGCTCCACAGCGTGTGTGTAACGTGAGCGAACGAATGCCGTGCGAAGGAGAAAGAGGGAGGATGGGGGGGGGATCGATTTCCCGCGAGCCGAGCTATGCTTGGCGGGTTCGACTTGTCTGGAATCGACGTCGTAAACGAACAGAAAGGAGTTCTTGCGGGGTATCGCATTCGGACCCCGCAAATCGAGATTTTTAACGCGGCTTAGCAAACCTTTTGTTCTTCTTTTAGTTTGTCATCCGAGAGGAGAAAGGGGACATTTCAGCTCAGCGTTTGAGAAGGGGTCGATGAGGCTCACGAGAAAGGTGGTACACGTATGGGTTTATTCAAGATTTTTTGAGTATAAAAAAGGTAACTTTGCTCTGAAATGAAATACGCTGCGAAACGCAAGAGCTGAGTTGTCCTCTTTTCTAAAGCAACTCCGAACTCCAAATTGTTTTCTTCACCCTGACAAGTGGCCACTTGGCGTAAACAGTAAGCTTTCTCGGTAATTAATCTCTGTTCACTACCTCTGAACAATAATAAGTGTACTCATACCTATACATGGAACTTGAGATCTGGATTACCAAACAAATCTAGTGCTATAAGGTTTACTACGGTTCAGTTGACCAACAGATGCGTTCCTTTTTCGGAGCACTCGGAGCGAAAAAACGCGGGAACAAAAAGAAACACGGCATCTCTCTTCTTTTGTTGTGAACTCTGGCAAGAATGACGCTCTGTTCAACGTGATGATATAGTAGTTTTCGTCACAAATGTGCATCTCTCCAGGGCGGTCCCTGGGCCCGAGGGATCGTTGGAACTCCCCTGGTCGGATGCACATGAGTGGCGAACG
>JAPYYV010015661.1:0-12752 GCA_030522625.1 Copidosoma aretas
ATACATTTTTTTCAATTTTTAAATTAACAATGCAGTCATAATTTTAGCAGAGAATGGGATTTTTCTACTTTAGAGGTTAAGTTACTAATTTGTAAATTTTAAAATGAAAAATCGGGCAAAGAGCGTTTGTTGAAAATCATCTGAAGATTACGTAAAAAAAAAATCGAAAATCGGTTTATAATTGAGGGTTGTAGGTGGTTTTGAACGTTTTTTTTCCGTTTGGCCCCACTGTGGGCGCGCCCGCGCCGGTCGTCTGAACGGTGGCATGGCTGGTCCTGTGGATGGTGGTGGTCCCGTTTGCTGTAAAGGCGCAGCGCTGTTCGGTGACGAAAAGGTCGGCTGCCTCTAGGTAGGCTGGCTTCAGCGTGTCCGTCGAGACCATGCCGGGGCGGCCGTTGACCTCGATGGTGAAGTAGCGTTCGTTGACGCGGTGGATGACCTTTTGTGGACGGTGTATGGAGGGTCCAGTGGCCTCCAGATTGCGTCAATGCACCGGAAGACGTGAGTGCACCTTTGCAGGTCGTTGAAGACAAACGGCTTTTGCAGAGGTAAGTGCCTTGAAGGACAGGCTTTATGGCCTGAGTGAGGCGGCGTAAGCCTTGGATGAATGAAGGCGGGTTGGCAGCTGGGTGGCTCTGGACGGTGAAGTAATCGCCCGGCACCCTGAGAGTCATGCCTTACAGCAACTCGGCTGGAGACGCTTGGAGGTCCTCCTTGAAGGACGTCCGTAGATCTAGGAGTGCCGAAGGCAGTGCGTCGGGCCAGGGGACGTCTGGGCAGCACATCAGTCCAGCCTTGAAGGTTCGATGAAAACGCTCTAGTAACCCGTTTGATTGTAAGTGGTAGGGCGTTGTCCTGATGCGATTCGAACAGATCATCTTGGCTAGCTCCGTGAAGAGGGCCGACTCGAAGCGGGCTCCTTGGTCCGAGGTGATGGTGAGCGGCGTTCCATAACAGGCAATCCAGTTGTCGTAGAGAGGTTTGGCAACTGTCAGGGCCTGCTGGTCTAGGATTAGCACAGCGACTAGCCATCTGAAAAACTTGACGATGATGGCTAAGCTGTACTGGGATCCCTTGGTGAGCGGGAGCGCCACCAGGTCCACGTGAATGTGGTCGAAGTAGCCGTCTGACGCACAATGGTCCAAAATGAAAAAAAAATGGGCAAAACTTTTATTCACCTGGTTTTTAAAGGAATCTACTCAAGTTTTTTTTTTTTTAATTTGTCTTGAGCTGAAAAAAATGAAATTGATTCCCCCGCAAAGATCCGATATTACACGTAACCTACAAATTCATTATTGACGCAATAGCATTGAAAATACGTAAAAAATAATTTGATCGCAATAACAAGCAGCAGTTAAATGACGTCAAAAAAAGTACTTACATGTTTTCGAGGTCGCTAATTGCAAATCCGCTATTGGATTCTGAAAATTCAAAATGGCGGATTAAAAATGGCGGACGAAAATTGTTAAGAAGCTAAATTTTTTAATGAATTATACATATTCAAGGGATTTTTATGTCGCTGATTACGAATCTGCTTTCAGATTCCGAAAATTCTAAATGGCGGATTCAAAACGGCGGACGAAAATAGTAAAAAAGTTGAATTTTCAAATAAATAGTACACATTTATGAGATTTTTTAGTCGCTGATTACGAATCCGTTGTCAGATCCCCAAAATTCAAAATAGCGAATCCAAAATGGCGGGAAAAAATTCTAAAAAAGTTGAATATTTGAATGAACGATACACATTCAGGCGTTTTTTGGGTTTCCGATTACGATTTAAATTTTGAAATTTATAGTGGCAGATCCGAATTGGCAGACAAAAGTTAAAAAAAATAAGAATTTTTCACTAATCTTCATTTGGAGGTAGCTGATGATAAATGTGACAGTAGATTTTTTAAATTTAAAGTAACGAATTGAAAATGGTAAACAAATAATTCACAAACATTCAATTTCAAACTATCGTCTTTTTTCTGAGGTTTTCAAGGTCGCAAATTAGGCCTTTATTATTCAGAAATTTAAAATCGTGGATCTAATATGGCAAACGCAAGTGTTAAAAAAAATTTGTATTTGTAATAAATTTTTTTTGGCATTTTTCAAAGTTGCTGACTTTTCATCTGCAGTACAACATTATTGAATATGCAACGAAGATTCTAAATAGTAGGTTGAAGTGATCAGAAGAGAGATTTTTGGCAAATAATTTATACGGGCTGGGATTTGAAAGGTAGCTGACACAGAGTTTGCTATCATTCCATGTCAATTTAAAATATTTCGTCCAATAAAATTCTAATGTCACTTTAAGGTAGTGTACAAAATGTGCACGAAATAGGTTATTATACACAAATATTAAAAATCCTATCTTCCATTTACATATCCACTCATTGAGACACAGTTATACATAAATGTATACAAGTATATATTTGTTCTTTCATATTTTCATTCATACATAGACAAATATATATATCCGTATATTTTTGTACACGTATATAGTTCTATGCATTCACATGTTTCATCACTTTTTTAACACACAATCTAAAATAAGTTTGTTTTATCAACATTTCACCGTTACAATAAAGAATTATGCGGTCCAGTGACATCACTTGGAGTAACAATTATACAACAAGTAGAACTTTGTTAGCAAGCGTAAAGCACAGGAAAAAAAATCAGTTTTGAATGATGATATGGGATAAAAAAAGTATTAAATAATAATCTTCTTTGTCGTCTTTGTCTAATGACTCTTCGTCATAATCTATCCTACTCACTTTTTCTTAGATTACTGATGAATCATCCAGTACTAACAACTTCCTGAGTTAGTCATTAATAGCAGTGCGATTTTTTTTGGGCAATTTTCTAGATAAGGAAATCAGAGGATCCGATTGTCAAAGTTGTATGTAAAAAATTATGAACAAAATAAAGATTGTTAATCGAGTTTGACACACATTATTTAACTTCACTGCAAACATTACTTATTTTCGACAGGCTAGAGGCAGTTTAAATAACCAACATATCATCTGAGATTTATTTATGGATTTCTCAAGGAACTTAGAATACTTTTGGCTTCACACTAGGATTTAATTTCCTTAATTACGTACTTATTTCTTTTGTGTATTGAAAAGCCTCCTTGAGACTGAGAAACAGAACATTTGTAGCCCAGGATCTTTGCAGTCTGTCAGTAAATAACATAAATTTAACTTGTTGATAAAAAATTTGTTAGTATCGATGATTACACAGAAATAAAAGCTATAAGAACAATAAATAATATCAAATATTAATTTTGCGATGCTAAATTTGGTACATGCAGAGTGTATAATGGATTTTTTCCTTAACTATCATAGGAAAATCGCTGTTGACCATTAAAGGTCATTTGAATGGCCATACGTAGACGTACACAAGAAAATTTCATTTTAAATATTTTTTTATATTCCTATCTTTGTTAGCAAATGTTGTCAAAACATCTTAAGTAAATCTAATTCTCCTCTGACACTTTGCTTTTTTCATGAGAAAATAGGAATGTTTTTAATTCATCGATTTTCCTCCATGACGATTCTAGTGAGTAATGTAGATGAGTTAGTAGGAGATAAATAAACAACACTAAATTATTGGCTTTTAGGTTTTGATTTAGAAGTATTAAAGAGGTTTGGCATAATTTTATCAGCAATCTCTTCGGGTTACAAAATAAATCCGGGGAAATTCAAAGATTTTTGTAAAGAAACTGATTTTTTATACACTAACCTGTACGATTGGTACTATATTCCAGTGGCTTTACATGTTATCCTCATACCTGGATGTCGTATTATTGAACATTTGATACTACCTATTGGCCTGCTGTCGAAGGAAGCCCAGGAAAGTAACAACAAAAATATTAAAATGTTTCGTAAAAGACACTCGAGAAAAGCTTCTTGGTTTGTTTGTAATTGTAGCTGCCTAATAGTAAATGTCAGAGAACCCTACTGTAGTTTTTTTCCGAAAATTCTTTGCAGGGTTAAGACAAATACCGACATTTTACACAGACTACTTGAACAATCGGATCCTCTGATTTCCTTATCCAGAAAATGGCCCAAAGAAAATCGCACTGCTATTAATGACAAACTCAGGAAGTTGTTAGTACTGGATGATTCATCAGTAATCGACGAAGTGAGCAGGATAGATTATGACGAAGAGTCATTAGACAAAGACGACAAAGAAGATTATAAATTAATACTTTTTTATCCCATATCATCATTCAAAACTAATTTTTTTTTTTCCTGTGCTTTACGCTTGCTAACAAATTTCTACTTGTTGTATAATTGTTACTCCAAATAATGTAATTGGACCGCATAATTCTTTATTGTAACGGTGAAATGTTGATAAAACAAACTTATTTTAGATTGTGTGTTAAAAAAGTGATGGATAATGTGTATGTGTAGAACTATATACGTGTACAAAAATATACGGGTATATATATATATATATATTTGTCTATGTATGGGTGAAAATATGAATAAATAAAAACATTTATGTATATATATACCTGTATACATTTATGTATGACTGTGTCTGAAAGACTGGATATGTAAATAAAAGAAAGGATTTTTCATATTTGTGTATAATAACCTATTTGGTACACATTTTTTACAATACCTAAACGTGACATTAGAATTTTATTAGACGAACTATTTTAAATTGACATTAAATAATAGCAGACTTATGGTCAGCTACCTTTCAAATCCCAGCCTGTATTAATTATTTGCCAAAAATCTCTCTTCTGATCACTTTAACCTACCATTTATAATCTTCGTTGCATATTCAATAATATCGTACAGCAGATGAAAAGTCAGCAACTTCGAAAAATGCCAAAAAAAATTCATTACAAATACAAATATTTTTTAGGACTTGCGTTTACCATATTAGATCCACGATTTTCAATTTCTGAATAATAAAGGCCTAATTAGCGATCTTGAAAACCTCAGAAAAAAGATGATAGTTTAAAATTGAATGTTTGTGAATTATTTGTGTACCATATTCAATTCGTTAAATAAAATTAAAAAAATCTACTGTCACATTTATCATCAGCTACCTCATAACCTTCAAATGTAGAATAATGAAGAATTCTTTTTTTTTTAACTTTCGTCTGCCAATTAGGATCTGCCACTATAAATTTCAAAATTTGAATCGTAATCGGAGACCCAAAAAACGCCTGAATGTGTGTCGTTCATTTAAATATTAAACTTTTTCAGAATTTTTCCCCGCTATTTGGGATTCGCTATTTTGAATTTTAAGAATCTGACAACGGATTCGTAATTAGCGACTTAAAAATCTCATAAATGTGTACTATTTATTTGAAAATTCAACTTTTTTACAACTTTCGTCCGTCATTTTGAATCCGCGATTTTAAATTCTTGGAATCAAAAAGCAGATTCGTAATCAGCGACATGAACATCTCTTAAATGTGTACTATTTATTAAAAAATTAAGCTTTTTTTACAATTTTCGTCCGCCATTTTGAATCTGACATTTTTAATTTTTGGAATCTGACAATGAATTCGTAATCATCGACATGAAAATCCGTTAAATGTGTATTATTCAGCAAAAAATATACCTTTTTTACAATTTTCCTCCGCTATTTTTAATTCTTGGAATATGACAATGGATTCGTAATGTACCTTAAATATACTTTAAATGTAAATTATTCATTAAAAAATTTAGCTTTTTTTTAATTTTCGTCCGCCATTTTAAATCCGCCATTTTGAATTTTTGTAATCTGAAAGCAGATTTGTAATCAGCGACATAAAAATCGCTTAAATGTGTATAATTCATTAAAAAATTTAGCTTTTTAACAATTTTTGTCCACCATTTTTGATCCGTTATTTTGAATTTTCGGAGTCTGAAAGAAAATTCGTAATCAGCGACATAGAAATCCCTTAAGTGTGTATAATTCATTAAAAAATTTAGCTTTTTTTAATTTTCGTTCGCCGTTTTGAATCCGCCATTTTGAATTTTCGGAATCTGAAAGCAGATTCGTAATCAGCGTTATCTAACTGCTGCTTGTTATTGCAATCGAATTGTTTTTTACGTATGATCAATGCTATTGCGTTAATAATGAATTTGTAGGTTATGTGCGATGTCGGATCTTTGCAGGGGAAACGATTTAATATTCTATAGCTATGACAAATGTTTTAAAAAAAAATTTGAGTAGATTCCTTCAAAAATCAGGTGAATAAAAGTTTTGCCCTTTTTTTCATTTCGGACCACTGTGTGGCCGCGGCGTGTCGAAATCACCCAGCGCTGAGCGATTGTCGGCTGACTTTGGCACGTTGACAGGGCTCGCACAGCTGGACCCAGCACCTAGCGTCCTTACGCATCTTTGGCCAGATGAACTTCTCGGAGAAGAGTTGGGCTGTCGCTCTGACACTAAGATGCGCCAAGTTCTGTAGAACCTTGAACGCCGTCCTGCGGAGACTCTCGGGTAGGTACGGCATCACGTTGCCTGTGGATATGTCGCAGTATAGGTGGTGACCATCGATGGTGAGCAGCTGCAGGGCGAGACAAGGATCGTCCAGCAGGTGTTGGAGTTCGTTGTCGTCAGCTTGGGCGCTGGCTATGACCTCGGGCTCAAGGATGGAGGGCATAACTACGGCATAAATGCGCGGGAAGGCGTCGGCCACCACGTTGTCCTCTCCTTTGACATGCGAGAGAGTTACGTGATGTTGCAAGATGTAGTCCAGCAAAGATGAGCGGCCTGTGGTTCATGAAGACTGTAAATGGGCACCCTTCGAGCACTCGCTCGAAGACTCTGATTGAGGCGTAGATGGCGAGGAGCTCCTTATCGTAGGCAGCGTGCCTTCTCTCAGTGGAGGAGAGCTTCCTGGAGAAGAAACCGAGTAGACTCTAGACCACGTGGGTACTCCTGCTCCAGGACCGCACCGATCGCAGTGTTGGATGCGTGGGTCTTCAAGGCGATCGGTGCGTCCGACCTGAAGAAGGTGGTCGTGACTACTTTTGCCAGGTTGTTTGTGCACTGCTGGAGTGCGGCGTTGGCTTCGGGTGTCCAGGCAAGCGAAGTCTTCTTGCTTTTGGGCAGCAGATGCTTAAGCGAGTTGTAAAGAGGGGCCATGGCATGGGCTGCTCTAGGCATGCAACGCCTGTAAAAATTGACGTCCCCTTGAAACGTCGGACCTTTGAGGAGTTCTCCAGTTTAGCGAAATCCCGAATGTCTCGGACTTTGCGTACAGGAGGATGGACACCGTCAGCAGATAGGGTGTATCCCAGGTAGTCGACCTGGGTTGGCCAAGGGCGCACTTCCCACAGGTTGACGCGAAGCTTCGCCCTGCGCAGGACGTCGAGAAGCCGCTGCAGGTGCCGAAGGAGCTGCTTATGATCCTCAGAGGCAACGAAGATGTCGTCAAGGTAGCACCTGGCAAAAAGAAACTCGCGCAGGACGTGATCCATCGGGGTGTACACGCTTGGCATGGAGCCTATCAGGTCATCAGGCATGGCGCTCAGCTCGTCCAGGGAGGCTGATTGCATGATCCGGAGCATGTTGCTGATCTGCGAAGGGAGAAGATCAAGCCACCTGATTTTTGAGACATCGTCCCGCACCTTGCCTGCGGCCATAAGCTTCATCTGGCGTAGGAGTTGGGATGGCTTGGAGTGCGCTAGTTGCAGCTGCCCGAACAGCTTACGCAGTTTGGAGTCGGCTGAGTCCTGAAAGCGCGTCAGTATGGCCTCTTTGACGGCTTCGAAGCGGTCCGTCGATGAAGATTTGGCGATAATGTCAGACAGCTCTGACACTGACGGTCCAGTGAGCGCTCCAACTAGTGCGATGTACCTCTGGCTGTCATCGGTGACCTTGGTGGCGTCCAGCACCACCTTAATCTGGGCGACCCAAGTGGCGGGTGCCTCGGCCCAGAAACGAGGAATTTTTAGGTTGGACATGGTGCTTTCTGCTGGCTGCTTCTGATGTTAGTTGTCGTCGGAGGTCTCCTGCTTCTCAGTGCCCTACGTCGTTGGGTCGTCCGTCTTGGCCTTCTGTTGCTGCGGCACGGCTAGCAGAGCTTGCTGCAGCTGCTCCTGCTCTTTCAGTTGCTCTCGGATTCGTTGGCGCTCCTTGCGAGGTATTAGCTCCTCTTCGAAGCTCTCTAGGGCGGAGAAGGCTGAGCCGCCTAAACCGGTGACGTGCGTGTCGTCCGCGAGGTGCTAGCGCGCTATAAAACATGCGAAAACCACACTGCACGGCACTGCACACTTGCGGCACGCAAATAATAGAGAGAGAAACACTCCTGCGAGGTTATGTTGCCGCGCCACGTAAGTCCGTAGTAATGGTGGGGGTGCTCGGTGTACCTCTGCGTCGGTTGCAAGACGAATGAGCGGGGCGGCAAATTAGGGCGCGCACTAGCACTCGCATGAACACCTACGGCACGAAAAAAAAACCAGGTAAGCGCATGTCCCCCGCTGCCGTCGAGGCTCTCGAGAGGAAATCGCCGGCCGATACGGCAGAGTGCTTGAGCGTGAACTCAGTGGCCGAGAAAATTCTTCGACTGGTTGACAGGCCACGGGAGCGACGGTGATGATGATGAAACAAAGGAGCGATCGGGCAAGCTTAAGTCAAGCGCTGTTTTCTTTTATAGTTTTTTTCGTAGCACGACACCTAATTTTTTCACTGTCACTGCACTGCTTACCTCATTGTAGAATATCCTGGCAGAATCGCCACTCTGGGGATTGTGGCCGGTGAGCCAGTCCCCGGTGCTCGTAGGACGACGGAGGTAAAGTGCAGGTCGGAAAGGAAACTCAGCGGTTGCACTCACTTCACATTTATTGAGACAAGCTAAGATAAGGCAATACAATGATAGTCGAGACTTGAAGCGGGCGAGGCGCACGTGCCGTCGTCTACGCTGATCGAGAGGCAAGAGCGTTCCCTGCGTTTGCCACCTGAGAGAAAAAATGGGGCTGCCCAGGAGAGATGGGGGGGGGGGGGGGGGGGGGGGGGGGCCAGGGGGCTTCCCCGCCCGGGGAGCTGTTGCTTGCAGCGCGAAGCTTGTTTTGAGCATCAGCCAGTGGGGGTCGCCACACGTATGTAGCGACAGGGACTAGCGATTCGTGAGATTTGAAAAATTGTATTTTTTATTTATTACAATTTGAGCTGTGTGAAAACGTTGTATACATCACATTTATATTAAATATCAGTGCATAATAAATGTATGTATACTTTTATTATATATGTATTATATATATATATATACTTTTTATACTTTTGTAAATTGTACTTCGCCCCCCTACGCGCTCTGCGCGCCAACTCGCTTGCCAGATGATACCTTAAAAAAATAAGCGGTAGGAAATTTCTATTTTAATTATATACAAAATAAGAATTACGCTTTTCTCGGTTGACTTTGGCCACCCTCGGAAGAAGACGTTCGTTTGTAGTAGTGTGGAAGGGGGGGGGGGTAGTTTTAGGCTATTTTACAAACATGGAGAAATTAAACCGATTTTACCTTAACTTGAGAGAAGATAAGACAAGTCCAATAACCCTAACCCAATCCAACTTTAACCTAATATCCCACAATGAGGAGGAGGGGGGTGGTAGGGGTAGGCGTAGACAGCTCCTTCAAAATCACTGTATGATACAGAAAAAAAATGAAGCACTGATCAATTTTTGGTATACACACCGTATTAATCTTGCGATCACATAATATAAGAGGAATTATTCGGAACAATTTTTCTTTATTTAAACAGTATTTCACTTTTTCAGTACAAAAAAAAAACAATGCAATGAAACTATAACTGAGTAAGAAAATTTTATAACTACTCAGTTATTTCTCAATTTTTGTTTCAGATTTTGCATAAAAATGAGCTGTTGATATCATTTAAATCCAGCCCTGAACCAATAGTTCTAAAAATGGTCATTTTATTTGAAAGTAGTATTAATGCTATACCAGACAAAACAATCGACAAAATTCTTTTATATTGGTGTAGAGAATAAGAGATTAAAGTTTTACATGAGATTGTTTTTCCTTGACCCTTTTTCCAGAGCCATCAGTAAATTAATTTTTTTGTCCTTCAAAAGTAGCTTTTAAAATCTTCAATTGATCTTTGTTAATTTGTCCATACAGTGTACTAAAAATTTGAGTACGAAACTCTATTTCCTTAGAATTAACCGTCTTTTCTTCATCAATTTTTGATGGCATCAGTAAATCAAACATTTGACACGATTTTTCTCGTGATACAAAAAAATTGATTGCAATACGAAGAGCGCGATTCTCATTGTCATCAGAAACATTTTCCATGATACAATTTTTTTATTTGCTCTAAATTTTACTACCTCAAATGTTTTCAGAAAGAAAAAGCCATGCGACAAATTGTACTGATTAATTAGCTAACATAACAATAATAGCTTATAGCGGCTTTAAAAGGTTTGCGAAAAATAACCACTACTCTAGCCTTACAAATCTTATATTTAACTATATTATGTGTTTTCAAGTTAAATGAAATTGCTTCTTTTACTTCATTAAATATTATTCTGAAAAATAAATAATCCATGATCATCAGAAGAAACTATGTTTGATCTTGCTATTATTGTATAATATTTTTTGGTTCTTCCCAAATTAAAATTTTTTTTTTTTTAGAAATGTAAGATTTAAAAATGTGAACATATTACAAGAATTTTGCAAAAGATCAATTTTGTTCAATTCGACCAGGCCATAAACGGTATTTTCTTCGAAAACTGATTTTTATTTACTTTCAAGTATACTGCTGAGTTAATTACCTCATGACTTTCTCATCAAATTCTTAATTTTTTTCATTTATATACTGTTTTTATTCGAATTAGGTGTATAAAATTTAGACAATTCCAACTTTTACTTACCGTTTCTTTGGCAGAATTGTTAAGTTTCTGAATTTTGATACATCCTCTATCTCTTCTTACGTAAATGTAGTCATAATTATAGTTTACATTCTTAATCGAAGCACAATATTTAACATTACTATGGCATTTACATTCATTCACAAAAACTTACCATATGGCATGACTATTGAATTGTTTGATGATACTTTAATCTCATTATTAGTCGATTAAATTTGATTTTGATACGTATGATTTTAAGTTTTATAGACAATTTCTTCTAATCTCAGTTGAGTGTGCACCGTATAAAATATTTTCATATATTATTATGAATTGTTTTTCATTTTTTTCCAAATAATTTAAGCAGAAATATTCTTCTGCATGTCTTCAGATGTAATCATTTCATCATCAGAATGCTATGTCATTATAATATATGCGTGTTGTAGACAACGTTTTTAAAACTCAAGAGTGGAAACATAAGCTAAAATTTTATCAAAAATATTTTTGTCGGTTATATCATCCGAAATTAACTACAGTTTTGTGTAGAATAATTTTACTGAGATATTCGGTATGGTATCTAGCGTCATTTTTCAGTAAGCTTTTATTAAGGTAGTTCTATTCCTTGATATAGTACGTTTTTGAAATTGATGAATAATCGTTAGAAATTTCTTTATTGTCGAAAATTTTTTCGTTTTCATTGCAATGTTAATCACCAGTTATAAGTAATCAAAACCAGCAAAACTGCGATTTCCCATAATGTGACATGTTAAATTTTGTCAATACACAAATATTTATTTCTCGCTTCTTCAGCAACCCCGTGTCTTAAAAATGGAACTGAGTCATTTTCAGGCTATTTTTTATCCGTACCTAAAATTATAGCTCGATTATAATATTAATTCTATTGGTGAGGACTCCCTTAAAGAGTTTTATATTTTAGAAAAGACCTTAATTTATAATAATTAATCTAGTGGCCCGATAATATTTGACAAGAAACAGATTACACAATACGAAATAAGGTTTCTGACATGTTAAAAAAAATCATTTCATCAAAATTGCCATATTGCACAAGGGTATACTGTCAGTTTTTCAAAAAGTCACTCAAAACATAAAGATTTTTTTATTTTTTGTTTGATTTTAGCTTTTAAGCTTATTTTGTTCCTTGAACAATTGCTCACAACTTTACGATTAAAATTTTCAAAACGTTAAGTGTTCAAAAAGCTAGTTCTAATTGTTGTAAGTTTTTATTTTTTGGGGGATATACATTTAGACCTACAATTTTATCCACTTACTGTTTTCTAGATTCAAGTCGGTATAGTTTGCGGCAATAGTTTAAGGAGCAAAATTACCTTTGAAAAATTAAAATCAAACGATAAGTAGAAAAGTCTCTATGTTTTAAGTAATTTGTAGAACAAACTCCGTCATTCTCTAATGTAACGCATGATGGTTATTCTTTTAGCAAAGATGACTATCTTGGAGACACTAGAGTCAAAATTTACGATAAAACAGAAAAGCATTTTTTGGGGCTAGAAACTAATAGTGGAGTCAAAACTTAAGATAAAACAGAAAAACATTTTTTGTAGTAGCTGGGGGAGGAGAAAGGGGGGAGAGTGGTGGGGTGCTGGTGGAGCGGGGTTAGTGGGAAGAGCGGGAGGAATTTGACCCACTTTTCTGGGGGTTAAATTTCACGGTAAAAAAAAACGAAATTTTTCTTATTTAGGGGGGAGCGGTGGGGAGCAATGACTGACTCTAGAACCATACAATTATATAATGCCTCCCTCCCCTTAAGCAAGGGAATAACTCTTACTCGCTTGATTCCGACAAAGCAGTGATCTTCGCTTCTTCAGTGCGTGATCAATGCTCCCCCAACCAAAGCCCCATCGATTTAGAACAGGAACACGCGATCATCAACCGCACAGTCCAGCAGCATCCAATTGTTGTCTCAA